>UELU01136234.1:0-20785 GCA_900490025.1 Megastigmus dorsalis | reverse complement strand
CTTCTCTTTAGCGCCAAAGCAAGTACTTCGCTGTCCGAAATACAGAGACGGTTTCTTTATTAATTTAACCAAGTACTTCGCTGTCCCAACAAAAAATTATTTTAGCTTATATACATAACAGAAAAATAAGGTTCATAAGTATTTTCCTTTATTTTCATTGTCTAAGCAATAATTATATACGTGAATTTTTCCGTAGAATCGACTCCCGTAATAAGGTTTTTAAAATTATGAATTTTTTTATAAATTGTTTAAATAATTATTGTTTAAACGATTAAAATGAATAAGAGAATAAATACATGAACCTTATTTCTTAGTTAAATCCAGAAGTTATTTTATCGCGGTATCTCTGCTCAGTTAATCTTTGGCTTTAATAGGTTAAATATTTCATTTTATACATTGATAAAGATTTTTCTTAGTTAATATAATTTATACCAAATATTTTTTTACTTAATCTCATTTATAATTATTGTTTTATTATTATACTTTAATGTAGATAATATA
Source organism: Megastigmus dorsalis (assembly GCA_900490025.1). NCBI lineage: Eukaryota > Metazoa > Arthropoda > Insecta > Hymenoptera > Megastigmidae > Megastigmus > Megastigmus dorsalis. The sequence continues at coordinate 20,284 of UELU01136234.1, read as the reverse complement.
ATTATAGTGTAATTTCAAGATAGAGTTGAGCCATGCGTATTAACATTATCAGTTCATCGCGTGTTATAGCAATGATGATCTTGTCTAAATTTTGGTGCAGCAGCTGCCCCAAACTTTGAGGCAAGTGCTACCCTAGCGTTTGGCGCCGCTGCTCGCCTAGAAACGACACAGCCGCTGCCCTAAAACGTTGGTGGCACTGCTGTACTACCTATAGTGCAGGAGCTGCCCCAACCTTTTTTCCGTGTAGCAGTGCCTCTTCTCACGGCGACACCTCTTCTTTAACTGAACAATTTATCAAGAAAAACAATAAAAAATCTAAGAATCTACAAAAGAAACTGAAATGTCCATCAATATAGTGCAAGCGCAACTAGAATCGGCAAAGGAATTTATCAAGGCCAATACAGATAAATTTTCGCTCAACTTTGATCTTCTAAGTGATTTTATATATAAGACATATGACAACACAGAAGCTCTTGAAATCTCTCGTAGCTATACACAAGACACAACTGCGATAATAAATATGCTTGTTGAAATGATCCCACATATATCGGAACGTAAACTTAAAAGCCGTATAGGACGCCTAGTTACCAGGCTGAGGAATACGATTCACTCGCTCGAAGAGGATACAGAGTTTGAAAATGAAACAACAACAGAAATGACGTACAGCGAGGAATCCAGCAATGCGGAAGAATAGCCGATTTTCATGCACAATATACCGGTAACACAAAATGGGACACACACTACATTAAGAGTAACGTTTTGGAATGTAAGAAGTGTTCGACAGCACGTATTTGATATAGAGTCTTTATTAAAGGGATCCGACGTTGTAATTTGCGTCGAAAGCTGGCTTAGACCCAATACTGTGATCAATTTCCCCGGCTTTGTAGCGAAAAGATAGGGAACACACGAGCGGAGGAAGAATCTTGTTCTTAATCAGCAAAGATTTAGCTTTTGTAGAAATCACCGATATTGTAGTTACTAATCACTCTGTTGAAATGTATGGTATTAAAATAAACAATATATCTCCGCCACTCGATGTTCTAGCGTGTTATAGAACTCCAGGTCTTACTCTCTCGCAAAATTATTGGAACTTGACAATCAATAATACAGTTAACAGAAAAAATTGCTTGCTCTTAGGCGATTTTAATGCACACAGTCACTGTTGGAATTGTAGAACTACAGACTTGAACGGCGAAAGATTGAAAAAAATCTGCAGACATGTAATAACAATATTGACTTGATATTTTCTTCAGTAAATATTGTTGACAAAATTAATGAAATAGTATTGAATGAGACCTGGGGCTCCGATCACTACCCGATTAAAGTAACAATTGATACGAAAAGCTTGCATACAAAAAAAAATCGTTGAAAATCAAAACTAAACGCACAAATTGGCCAATGTTCAATGAAGAACTAGAAACGAAATGTCATGAGTTTCTTACTGCGAAATATGAACTCCTTGACCCTATACTAAAATATTAAAAATTTGTCACAATAGTCACAGAAGCTTTGCGAGCCAGCACTCCTGCTAAAAAAAACACTAACAAGAAAAATAAAACTAAGAACCCTGTACCTTGGAGGGACTCTGAGTGCGACCGCGTAAAAAGACTATGTATAGCTGCAAAAAAAAAGGTTGACTTCTCTAATTCGCCTGGCGACTGGATAAAATATAAAAGAGCTTGCGCAATTGCTAAGAAAACGTTTAAACAAAAAAAAATTGATAAGTTTGAAGAATTTGCTGCAAGCTTAGATTTTAGAACAGATGCTACGTATGTTTGGAATAAATGCAAAATATTTAAAAATAAATGGGTAAAAATTACGCCATCGCACTGTGCAGAGAACCACCAAGAAAATAAAAATATTGAGACAGCTCTTGACAAGATTTGCCCTCCGTGGGCTTTGACTAATCCAGATGCGCTCCCCCTTAGCCATAGTAATGAGCATTTTGATTCGCAATTCACTTTCTTAGAATTTAATGTTGCCTTAGAAGATAAAAATAAGAATTCGGCTCCGGGGATGGATGGTGTTGATTTCGAGATCATTGACTCAATGGGTATCAAGTTGCATTACTGCTTATGGACATCTACAATCACATGTACGCAAGCAGTGCCTTCCCTCAGAACTGGAAAAATACGTTTGTGCACTTTGTACCGAAAGCAAACAGCTCGGGTTTGCGCCCCCTCTCATTGACATTGTGCTTTTGTAAACTGCTGGAAACAATGATCAAAAATAGGCTGCCGTGGTGGTCCGAAGTCAACAACCTGATCCATTCCTCGCAACATGGCTTTCGTAAGGGCAAATCATGTCGGGACAACCAAAATCTAAAAATTGAAGAATCATTCATTAAAAAAAAGATGTACTGGCTGCCTTCCTTGACGTAAGCGCGGCGTTCGATAACGTAAATGTAGACATCTTATTAGAAAAACTTGCCTTGGTCGGATGCTCCAAAAACATGCTAGCGTGCGTTAATCATTTAATGCACACCCGCTTTGTATTTTCGAACCACAATGAAGACTCTCCTATGAATTCTCCTAGAATAGTATGCAAGGGTGTTCACAGGGCGGAGTTTTCAGCCCACTTCTATATCTACTCTATGTATCGGATATTACCGCGAGCGTTCCAAAAAGAGTTATAATCTTACAATTTGCAGACGACCTTGTAGTCTTAATTTAAAATAAAAATAATAAAAAGAAACAGATTAAATACTTGAAAACGCGATAAAAAAAAATAAGTTATAATCTATCTAACATTGGGCCGGACCTCTCCCCTGCAAAAACCGTACTTGTACATTTCAATAACAAAAAAATAGTTCCAGGTAATATTGAAATTACAGTTGATGATCACAAAATAAAATCAGAAAGAACTGCTCGTTTTCTTGGCGTAGTATTCGACTACAATATGTCGTTTTCAACAGAGATCCAGAATACCGTTAAAAAATGTTCAAGAGCATTAATTATTGTAAAATTTCTGAGGGGCACATGGTGCGGTTCTAGCCCTGATACGATACGCTTATCACGATATACAAAAGCTACATAAGATTTATCATGGACTACGCGTCCTTTATATACTTCTCCCACCGAAAGTCTAGTTATAATAAGCTTGAAAAACTAAAATATGAGGCCATTCGAGCTGCATATGGGTACCGAATCACCACACCCACAAATATTTTAATAGCAGAATCAAAACTGACCACAATAATGAATCGCAGTCAATTCTTACTAGAAAGCTATCTGATCAAAGCCTGTTCAAATACAAGCTCTTTTTCATCTAAATTCTTTTTCAGTTATTGTAGCGCGGCAGAAAAGTTTACAAAAACGAAAATAATATACTCTACAGTTGCATAAAAAAACGCTCTTAGTTTAAAACAATTGATTATCTGCTGCGATGGCACTAACTTTTACAATCACGAATACAAGACGATTTTCACCCCTATACCGGTTGAAATAGAGTTCGGCAAAGCTCTAAAAAATCAAAGTGATAAAGACCCCTCTAACACTATCTGTATATTCAACAATTTTGTTAAAAACCAAAATTCTTTCGAAATATACACAGACGGGAGTAAAATGCAGAATGACAATTGTGTGGGATCGGCATGCTATTACATCTTGAAACAGTAAATAGTACATTACATTACAAGGGACGAAGCGCGATCGTTCGGCCCGGCGGAGAAATTGCCTCCCGAGGCGAAACCGACCATATCCAGCAGGAAAAATAGATAACCACTGGTTTATTAGTGGATTTTTATTGTAAAATACAGTGACATTGCACTAATTTACACAGTGAAAACAATTTCACTAATTGCGGCAGTGACTATTCATTTATTCGCAGTGACCTTCTCATAGCTGGTCGAAATAGTGTATATGCACTGCGAATCAGTGGATATCACTGCTTGAAATTTAGAGAGTGTAAATCGTTGTAGGGCGAATCATTATAATCTTGCCGCCTCATTACACCGGAAAAGCATAATTGACGACCCAAAATGTAAATGCGGTAATGAGCAGGAAGATCTTAACCATGTCATCTGGCAATGTTCGTTGTACAACGCTCAAAGAATTACAATATTAACAAACCTAAAGAAACTGATATCGGGTTTTATTTTTCTCCCGTTATGCATTGAAATGTTCATCAGTGGGCCCAACGTAGAGGCATGTAAAATTATTATTACTTTTCTGAAAGAATGCAAGCTAAACGTATAAACTATTGTAGTCGCATACTTATTATTACTTATAATGATTTCTTTTGTATTATGTTTTTCTTTATATGTATAGCTAAATAGGCATGACAGGTCTAAATAAAGCTTAAATAAAAAAAAACACCGGTCGTTAAGCTCGCATCCCTTGCCGCCTTTATTGCCACGCGAAGTAAAAAGGAAAGAGAAGGTGGGCGCGCGCGCCGCGAGTGCAAATCATCCTGTTTCTGGTTCGCTGAACCGATTACATCGCGCGCCGCAGACGAGACGACGACAGTAGCAGCAGCAGCAGCAGCAGTAGCGAAAAAGAAACACACATACACAGAGCGAGAGAGAGAGAGAGAGAGACGCGTCGCGCAACTCCTCCCCCTCGTCAATGGCTCTTCTCGATTTTCCAATTGCGCCGCGCCGACGAGACGAGATGATGCCGCGCGCGGGAGCGAGGACGAAGTGAACCAGGATCAATCCTAATTCGCCTCGCTCTCGCTCACGGCAATCGCCGAGTGGCGGCAGAGCCAGCGGAGCGCCAGAAGCTTCGAAAGGAGTCTCAGTGTACAAGCGTCAGCTCGTTGTAATCTTGGAATCTCAATTGGGAGCATAGCCGAGTAGAGAGTCGAGAGAAGAGAGAGAGAGAGGGAGTGGGGGGGGGGGAGGGAGGGACACACAACGAGGGAAGGAGACGTCGAGTTATTTGCTACTGCTGCTGCCGCCGCTTCTCGGAGCCGAGAGGTGTCGATGTCACTGCTGCTGCTTCTCCTGCTTCTCCTGCTTTTTTTATGCGAATTCCTCAGCTAGCTTAATGTCACCTTTTGATTGAATTTTTCCTTCTCAGTTAGAAGAGCAGCGCTTCTTCTTTTCTAATTAAAATGTGCCTGAGGGAAGGGATCGAGTGAATTATTGTACGGTAATGCTTTAAAGCTTCAATAGTCCTATAGCCATTAGGTGAAGAAATCGAATCTTTTTCTAATTAAATTATAGGATAAAAAAGCCTTATGCGTCTACTGAAAAAAAATTTCATGTAAATGCAGATGTATCAGCGGAAAATATACTCTCGAATTTGTTATTCCCATATGGAAATTCGAAATGTTCTAAAATATAAAAACATCTCCCACAAATCAATCAGCTCAGAACAACAGCCACGAAACGAAGCCGTAAGTATAATCACAATTTTCCTTAATTCGTATTATGCGCGAGCTGCAGTGGCGCAGGCCCCCGTACAGTGCAAGAGATAAAAATATGAATCTGTATAAAGAAAAACTTGGCCGACTCGGAGAGCGCGGGAATATAGCCTAACATCCGACGAGTTTAAGCCATTACAGCTCGCAGCGTAGCCCATGAATACACAGATGTACACGGTATTCCGTTAACTTTGACCGCGACGGAAATCTTCCATCTCACGGGGGATCCAGGAGCTCGAGGCGTATGCGTGTGCGCGCGAGCGTGTATGTGTGCGTGCGTGTGTGTGCGATATAAAGAGAGAGAGAGAGAGAGAGAGAGAGAGAGAAAGAGAGAGCTGTTCGGCTTGGGTTAATTTCAGTGTTCCGGAATATGGTAACTTAGAGGCGGGTACAAATGGCGAAATAAGGAATGGAGAAACAGAAGAGAGACAAAGCGCCGCTTTAATAAGTCGGCAAGTCCGCGCTTGCGTGCGCGCACCACGATGACCCTCCGGAAACTGGAATATCTTGAAGCTTTCGGTGCGGGAATTGACTTTCGAAAGGTTATTCAGTTAAGAGCGACCCTCCAAATTAATGATGCGGAACAATGATTCATTATTATTATTACATTTCAATTACTTTCCCTCCCAAAGTTTACCCAAGGTGTTCGCCGCCGCTACTCTTATATACCTACCAACACCTGCTCCATAATCAATTATTATTTATGTGGAAATTATACGTGGATTAGCGCTCGAGTTAAATGTATCGGGGGATTATAATATGAACTCGGTGTATATTGAACTACTCGGCTGGATTTCGATGAAAAGAAAAAATGTGTAAACTGGATATGCGCATTTTAAAATAAGCTGCGTTACGTGGGAACGCGCGCTCCGAGTCGAGAAAGAGTTGGCTTCGAATAAAATTGAGCAAACGGTTGGAAAGATCTTATACATTGATATCGATCGCGAGTACTTAGTTGGCCTAACCTCTTAACACACCTTAGTACTCTGAATTTCACTCAAGCCGACTACCTAGTGAAATTTATGTTCGACAGCCGGTTAAATGTACGAAATAGAAGTGCCAACACGAATTCCTTCCTATGCCAAACCAAGTCCTCCATCATGTATAAATCCAATTAAAAACTGAACAAATGCATGCCCATATTTCATGAACAATCGCACTCACTTTCTTTCGGCGATCTCTCATTAGCCATTAAGCCATTGTGGAACCCTCGGCAATATTTGCAGCAGCCGTGTCAGCATACGCAGAAAGAAGGTAGAAAAGGGCGTGCATTTAATGAAGGAAAAAGAAATAGGAGGGTGGCCAGGATAAATAACGCGAAAAAGGATATGAGAAGGAAGGAAGGAAGAAATGAGGAGGTGGGAGAGGAGACAAACGAAAGAAAGGGAGACACAAGGTGAAGGGGGGGGGGGGGAAGGGAAGTGTACAAGCTCGAGCAGAGACTGTCGAGGAACGCGAATCCTGGCTCTGATTAATTGCCGCGCGGTGTTTAATTACGATTAAGTGGAAGTAGTCGGCCGCCGAGCCGCCAGCCACCCGCTGATGTCGACGAGACGCGTGAACACACAGCACAGAGAGAGAGAAAGAGAGAGAGAGAAGTGAGAGAATCTACGTACCGCTGCTGTCTGTGTAGTATAGTATGCCCGTAAGGCATATATATTTTGGGATTGTGAGGCACCATTAATCAGAATGTGTCGCATTTCGATGCGGCGAAATACCGCGATCCGGTGTAGATCTCGAGCTAACATATAGACAAAGCTCTCGGCCTCTGTACATACATGCACTCGCGTGTGTAGCGCTTGTATATCGACCTATCCTACGTCTATTCTCTCTGTGTACTTTACGATTGTCCCCTTACACTCGCACACTTTATGCTTACCGCTTTATTCTATATCTAGCTTCACCGTGTAGCGTTTTATCTTGGTTTTCATACGCAGCTCTCTGATCTGATTTCTAAGTGAAATTAACTTAAAACGTTTTGAAAATGCACTTTCGAAAAACGATTTGAGCCTCATGCACATACCCACACACGCAAACTTGAGCCAGGACTGATAAGCGCCCAAACATATTCGCGTGTATTATTCCTTCAGTTCGCATGACCGAAAATCGGCAAGAGAAAGAGACTGTGTGAACGAATACTGTGTGAGATACAACAGATAGTGGATTGTCGCAAGCAGCAACAGCAGCAGCTTACCAAATACACACGCAAGTCGCGTTATTATCGACGACTTTTACGCAACGATGCGTGCTTATTTCGACGATGGGATGTACCAGGGGAGAAGAGAGAAGGTTGACCGCAGCGTAAGCGAACGGATGAGCGCGGGCGCTTGTTGATGTATGATTAGTCGACGGAATTAATTATTCATTGATCAGAGTGCGCGAACGAGGGATAGAGAGAGAGAGAGAGAGAGAGAGAGAGAGAGAGAGAGAGAGAGAGAAAGGCGTACGGTGACGCATTGCGGTCTTTACGCTCCAATACTTTTCCAACACTTGTTGACCTTTCGATTGGGAACAGCGGTTACTTGTTATTAGAATGTTAAATAGAAGCGTGCACTTTGGCTGTGTTGGCTGGGGCGAAAATCTAAATCCATTGCGGAATGCTTGTTGATTATATTTGTTATTATAGCTGTTGAAACTCGTGCTGTTTGCTTGGACTTACTAAGATAAAGAAGCAATTAGACGATCGATGCAAACGATCATAGAAACATTCGTAAAATTCTCTCCTACGAATTATCGCTATCGAGAAAGACAATCAACTTTTCAATTAGCAGCGGTGTAGAACGGAGGCGCGAAGCTAAAGCTTACCGCGTGTCTGTCCGTCTTTATAGAAGCTCGCGTTCGAGGAGAGCATCGAAAATATTTTCGACTATACAGAGATAAAAGGTTATACGTGTGCGTCGCGCCGGTGGTCATGGTTTACGTTTGCAGCGTTATCGGCATTAACTGTTACTGTTACTGTTACCTTTATTGCGCGGCTTGCTCGCTCGATATCATCTGGACCGGAGCTACGCTGAGACGCTTCAACAAAATCACTTTTCAATTTCCAAGAGGATCTTTAGGAGCCATCTAAATTTTCTTTTCGCTCTCTTTCTTAATTCTCTCCCTTTACCTTTGATTGGGTATTACGCTTTAAGAGACTCGGGCAAAACGAGAAATGTACGAGATAAAATTTCGAAAAAGAAACTCCATGATGAGAAGACTTGGAATCGAGCTGAGAGATTTTATCTGTTATGGCAGGGTTCCTATGGCCAGCAATCAAAACTTTAAATATAATTTTAATATTATTGAACGAAATTTCTGATCACACACGTGTTTCCAACAAAGTACCCAATTAAACAAAATTAATGATTACGAGAGATCAAAATTTCTAGGATAAATCGTTAGACTAGTTAGGAAATCTTGCTCACCGAAAGAGTTTGCCCAACGTCCATCGACATACAAAGCGACGAAAATCGATACCGTTTAACGACTATACTAAGTTAAAGTTAAAGGTCGTAAAAAACAATCATTAACGAGTACACTAATCGAGTCAGGCGGGGAGGGGGGCGGGGGAAGGAACATATCCAATCTCCCGACCTAAGAAATCAACTAGGGTACACACTTTCACCTGTTCGCGCAAAGTTCGATGCACTCTTGGACCGACGCTCGAGCCATTACAAAACATGCCCAACTCAGAACGCGCACGCGGAGTCAGTCAGTTGCCTAAAAAAATATCGTATTTCTTAAAATCACCAATTCATGCCGTAAACGTATCCGTTGGCTAAAAAGAATTTTTTGCCACGTAAAAATTCAAATTTAGCGTCTTTTTATGATTTCCTGCTCGCGCCGAGCTAAAAGACTGTATAAATTACGTCGGTCGAAAAGTATGTTTCACATGTTTCGATTTTTACATCCATCACTACCGAACCTTAGTACTCTATGATAAATGTAAAGCATACAGACAAATTTATGATGCATTTGATACTCCGAAGCATTTCGAAAGTACGTCGATAGTATCTTATAAAATCGCCTTTCAATAACTATTGCATAATAGTCGCGGATAATATTTCTCTCTCTCTCTCTCTCTCTCTCTCTCTCTCTCTCTCTCTCTCTCCCTCTCTCCTTCTCCATATTACAGCACAAAAATCCAATGTCATAAGCGCGCAAATTACCATGACTTCATAAGATCGTAAATAAGGAGGCGAGCGGAGTGGAAAAAATATGCGTTTCATCCCAAATGCGTCAGCATCGGCTAATAGGAAAAACACTCGAAAGCAAAGGCGAATGCAAAAAGGCCGCGCCGCTGCTCGCGGTCGCTGCAGTGGACGAGTATGGAGCGCGCGTAAGAGAGACAGAGAGAGAGAGAGAGAGAGAGAGAGAGAAAAGGTAACCGCTTCACGAGAGGCGAACTTTTCCTCGCGGTTTTTCCCTTATACGTCACGAGAGCCGTTCGCTCGCGCGAGTTGTTGGCCGCCGTTTAATTGCCGCGCGTGCAGTGCAGTGTATGCGCGCCGCCTGTTCTCTCTTCTCTTCTTCTCTCCTTCTCTCTCGATTCCTTATCCAAGCGCGCGCGACACCTCCGGCATTATTATTGTCGGTCTCTTATTTGCCCCTCGCAGCTGCTTTGCCTCGCGCCCACAATTAGGCTCGCGCGCTCAAATCTCGCCCTTGCACGAGACCTGCCAGACTTCTTTTCGGCTCGGAATTGTATTCATCGATCGGTTTAGCTTCCTCAACAATTAAGAAATTTTGCAATTTCGAGTTATTTTTATTAATTTTAATAATTTGTAAAATATTGATAAATGGGTGCAAATTTAAAAGTAATAATACTGGTTTCCATTGATGTAATATGCAATTGCTTAAGAATTTGATTTTTGTGTAAGATTTTCGACCTTATTGAATGGAGAGTCAAGATATTCTATTGTTCGAATTTTTCAAAATTCCAGATGAACATGTCGTCAGACATCAAAACCATCCCCGACGCTTTTTATTAGCAAAAACATTCTCTGATCCAGCGACGCGCACAAAGACATCATAAATTCATCCAATACAAGTCTCGTTTTGCAACATAGTTACCAGCTAAACCATAGGCAAGCCAAGCGAGTTCGGCTCAATGGTACTCACGTATTATTGTCTCTCTCTTTCTCTCTTTCTCTCTCTCTTGAATAGCTGAAATTACCGTCGCGCGCATAGATCAAAACCTCGATCAAAACGTAGCCGAAGGAGAAAAAAAAGGTTGAGCAAGCTTAGTGGCGATGGCGGCGGTCTGATCAACGAAAGCCCGCCGCGTTACCGAGGCACAACAACAACAACAATCGGAGCTGCTCGGGGCGCGTGCACCACTGAAAAATATTCATTTGCATGATTACACGCTTGGCAAAGGCGAACCGAAAAGGAAAAAAATTGTAAATCATATCTCGGCTGGGACTCGCGCGCTTCTCTCTCTCGCTCTGTCTGACTTTCTCTCCGCCCGCGCTATTTACTCGAACAAATTGAGTTGTAAATTTAACGACGCCAGGCTGTTTCCTTCAATTATGCAATCTTTATGGCGCAGTCGTGCAGACGTCCGGCACATGATGTGTATTATGACTATACACATGTTTGTATACATATACATGGAGCTATACATGTTTGTATACATGTCCTGGAGCTTCGAGACTATTGAAAGTAATGCGCAAACTAATGGCACAGTAATACCTGCTCAACGTTTAGTTGAGAGTACATTTTTTACTATTTCTTTGTGCATTTTAAGACTTACTCTAAAGTTGTTTTTACATTTTATGAAAAGTATATACAAACTTACAGTTACGTGTCACATCACCCAAATCATACTCACCTGAAACAACAAAAAATTAATTTGTAAGTACTTTGAGACACTTTAAAAATAAAATATATAAAATATACAAGAATTTAAGTTGCCAGATATCACTTAAATAATTTTAGATAATAAATCAAACTGACAATCGCAATTTATACGGACAGAAGTCAATTAAAATGTGCTGGACCATCAACTACAAAGTCTTCGTCTCCTAAAAAGCAAAATCTAATCTATTCATGAAATCTCTCTCTCCCTATCTCTCTCACTCCCTTTCAAAAACTGCCTGTGCGCTCGCGAAAAATGCTCCACCCGAAGCCGAGCGACGATCTGAAGTTTCCCTCCTCCATTCCTCGGGCCTCCGTTAAGTCGGCCGGCAACTGAAAGCTCGACTTTCTTGCCGAGTCACACACAGGAAACCTCATCCTTGACCCTCGCTCTCGGGCTTCTTTTAGCGCCGGATGAGGAAATATGCGAAGGTGCTAGCTCCCCCCCCCCTCTCCCAAACCATACACCCACCCACCCACCGACTCTCCTCGAAGGCGAAAAATCTAATCAGAACACGAGAGCGAAATAGAAGGAGAATAGTAGACGAGAGAGGCCTTGAGAGCCTTCAATAGCTTCCTGAAAATACGCCTTTTGTTCACTTATGCCCGGGTGCGATAGTACTTTTTTTGCTGCAAACTTAATTAAACCACTCCTTTTTCGATTCGACTCTCCATCGGATATCACACACAGAGAACCTCGAAATTTGATTGCCATAAAAACAGAGAATCCTCGCAGAAAAACTCCTCGCCGATCGATTGCAAGATTAATTCTTTCACGACCGTCATCTCCCTCGACCACCATCTCCGAAGCTAATGCCACTGTTTACTTGCAAACTCGCGTCGCGGGTCCGCTATGCGAACCGATTCATGAGTGTGAAACACTATGCAAACAAAGCAAATTAGCCAAAATTAAATCGCCCTCCCCCCCTTACCCCCTCTGCATTTGAATCTCAATAAATAACAAGCGAGAGAGAGGGAGGGGGAGGGAGTAAAAGAAAAGACGGTGTGACGGGCACTGAAAAGCTCTAGACTACAAGACGGGTGGATTCCTCTCTGATGCTCTCTCCGGATGCGCGACCCTTTCCCATTTCCGCGGCTGCTGCATTTCGAGTCCTGAGTCGAAAGTGTGCTAGTCGCGCGCATTATGGTCTTCGCAGCTCGTCGTGTCCCTGTGGTAACGTACCTTAATTTATGTTTCACTTTATTGGGTGCTGTTTTATTCATAAGAGTCCCCTCGACTCATTTATTCCTTTTTCCTGCAGACCTCCCAATCTCTCTCCTCTCTCTCTCTCACTCGTGTCTTTCATGCTTAGTTCCACGTAGTTGTCGTCTTCTTCTGCTTCTTCTCCTCCTTGCTTCTGCAAAATCCCATGCTTCTACCTCCCTCTCTCCCTCTCTCAACCCCCCCCTCTCTCTCTCTCTCTCTCTCTCTCTCTCTTTCTTTCTCTCTGTTACGGCGTTTCAAGCTGTCTGGCTCCGTCTAGATCTGAAGTGTAATTGACTCCTGAGGGACTCGTTGTCCCGAGTTAACAATCTACGACTTATTCTCTTGCCCCTCGCGTTCACTCTACTTTTCTTTTTAGCCAACTACTCTTTTTTTCTCTATTCTCTCTCGCTCTCTCTCTCTCTCTCTCTCTCTCTCTCTCTCTCTCTCTCTCTCTCTTTTCCCCTGTCTGCTTCTCTCGTCTCTATTTTTCTCATACTTGAGCTGCATTCTATCTTCTTGGTAATACCTGTTTTATTCTTTTTTCCACATTTCTCCCTTAGTCCTGTTAGAAGTAATTTTAGTTCCAGAAATATGTTGGATACAATTTTTTGAAGAACTGCATCTTACGCTTAAATCCACTGATTTTCTTTCGAAAAATGTAAAAAAAAAAACTGGAATGAACCATTTCAACACCAGATTTACAAAGAATCTTCTGTATGAATATCTGGCAATTGTGACAGTAAGTAAAATAATTCACTAAGGGATTAAGTATTCAAAAGTTTCTTTCTGCAAAGAACGTAAGCCAGGATGAAAAATTAACATAATGAATCATTATCTACCTCAAAATATGAATCATACATAATCCCCATATTTTTGTATAACAACTAATCAACGTAAACACATTATCTAATAAAGCTATAAATATACACAACTGAATTGTTGTGCGCCTCTAATTAGCCGAAAATCCAGTAAATGTTTTAGACAATAGCTGACGGCTGACTAATGAGTATTTACTGCATTTGGAAATGCCATGAATATTACAGAAACTAACATTCGTATAGCAATAACTAATTATTCAATTAATAGCGCCATGGCTTATTATCGTCGAATAAATTTTCATCGAAATATATTTCTCGCGCTTGCACAAAAATACGCGAGCTGCATCATCCTCCTTCTTTCTTCTCGGTTTCTCCATCCCCTCTACCTTTCATCTCCTAGTTTTCATTCATGTTCAATTTACGACCGTTTCCTATTTCGCCGTCGTCAGTGCCATAATCTTAGCAACCCTTCATCGATCTATGCTCTTCAGCTCTTCACACCTACCTGCACGTACAGGGAGATAAATTCTGAAGTATATAGTCGATATTAAAGTATGCTTATAGTAACGTCATTAGGTCACATTATTATTATATTATACTCGTAGGGAAATTTGTTAGGACTACAGGAAATTTCCTAGTAATAAGAGTGAATATTGAAACAGGGACTAGTAAAAATTACGAGAAAACAATGACAATTATTCTTAAATTTTAATTTTTAATAGAACGGATGGTGGTTTTTAGTAGAAACAGCACAATTTAGCTGGCGCCTGGACTAATCTCGGCTCTCGAGCACACCCGTATCTTACGTAATCGCACTCATTCGGTTCTGGCTTTAAGACTCGCAGCCCGTATAATACGTGTCTAAGTCGATCGAGCCGATCGCATGCATCGTTAAGCGACATCGCGATAATGTAGGCGGTGTTTATTCCGCGCGAAGCCCAACCTCTTCTTCTTCTTCTTCTACTTCCTCTTTTCGCTCAATCTTCGCGCGAGAGGCTGCATCGATTTTATAACTCCGTTAAAAAGGCGAGAGCGAGCAAAGGCAGGTTACCTTATATCTCGTGTCGAATTACAAACTGGGCTCTCGCGCTGGAAAAATCGCTTTCCTTATTCTGTATACCTTTTTCCTCTCTATCTCCGATGTATTTTTAGACGTTCTTTATAGCTCTGCTTAATCAATATACCTTGGTTACGAGAAACGCGGTAGTGCACAAAAAACTGTTTAATTTTCTTAAAATGCAATGTGTTTTGTAAGTAACGAGTGTACGTAGGTTGGAATCCGAAAATAAAATATCGCCGTGCTTAATTACGATGCATGGGCTTTCTGATGTCGGAAGATTTATACATTTTTCATTCCGCGCAGCAAATCAAAACGTTTCACGTGGAAAAATTTATGAGCCCGCACGCGTTAACAACAGCCACACGCACTGCACACACGCATACATACACCGGTCGCTTTAGCACACAACAATGCAAGTGAAAAACGTCGGAAATGTCTGAATTAGTTATTCGTGGGTGCGGAGCTGCTGCAAAGTAAATAATTCCAAAAGAAAGGACAACAGTGCTCATTAGAGCGTTAACTGCTCGGTTAGGGGAGGCGCCGTCGCAAAGTCTTGAAAAAGAAAAACGTTTGCATATTCTGCACGGAAGCCTAACAACTCTTTTCGCTCGCTTTTTCATTATCTCGACCGCTACTCGCGCGCTCAATGCCATTAATCAAACGGCTTTAAGGTGACCGGTCGGCGGCGGCGGCTGCAGAATGAGAAGAGAAGAAAAAGCGAGAGTAAGCGAGTAAAAAGAGAGTGAGAGACCGTGAGAAAAACAAAGAGAGACAGAGAGAGCGAACGCAGAAATAATTTCGCCTGCTACATCGCGTGGCTATGAATCACGTTCGCGCAAGCGGTCAGTCCTCTATTCCCCTCTCTCTCTCTCTCTCTCTCTCTCTCTCTCTCACTCACTTACCCTGCCTTTCTCTCGCGATACAGAAATTGGGGAATTTTAAGTGCGTGACACCGCTTGGGACACAAAGAGTCGGCCTGAAGCAGCAGCAGCGGCAACCAGACTCTTTTTCTCGCGGCTAGTCACAAAGACAAAGAAGGGAAATAAGAGAGAAAAGCGGGCGCCGCGGCCATTCGCTCGAAAAGCGTGGAAGATTTGTAGGCCGGGATCTGGGAAACCGAGCTGTGACCCCGTGTTTCTGCCTGGCGCTGAAGCACGCAACGAAAAGATGGGTTCGTATATGTTACGGGGAAATAATACCGCGCTGCCGTGCCATCAAGAGAGAGAGAGAGAGAGAGAGAGAGAGAGAGAGAGAGACAGAGAGAGAGAATAAAAAAGGGTGCAGAGGTAGGTAGGAAGGAAGGAAGAAGGGGCCGGACGCAGGCGACTGTCTCCTCGGGAAATTCAATTTAGCCGGAAGCGAGAAAAATATCCCTCTAAAGACTTTGGTCAAGCTATTACGAGGTTGGAGGTGGAGACGGAGGCGGAGGCGGTGAGGAAATTTAATTTTAAAATTCGAGCTCACAGCGTGTGACAGTCCCATTTTCCGTGCAGTTCGGACGAAGGCAGCGCATGAGATAGAGAGGAGAGAGGAGAGAAGGAAGAGGATAGAGGATCGGGAGAGAGAGAGAGAGAGAGAGAGAGAGAGAGAGAGAGAGAGAGAGTGAGAGTATAGCGAAGTTACGGGTACAGGCGTGGCGGGGGCGGCGGCGGCGACCACTGCGAGGCCTTTAAGTTGAAGCTGTATTTTAGTCGGGACACGGACGCCGCGGTAAAAATGTCGGCTATGGAGCTCTTCGCGGAAGAGCGGCTCTCGCAAGACTGTAAATAAGGTTTTCCGGAGCGCTTGGAACGAGCTAACCTTTTTGGGCCTTTAATTTTCAGCTCCGTGCGAGTGCCGCTGCTGCACCGATACACGCGCAGCTACTGTACTCGGGGTGCTGTGGTTACCCCGACAACGGGCTTTTACAGAATTGAAACGGCGGGGATATTAAAAGTTTCTTTTCCGAGACCGTAATGTAGAATTTTAACTCCGTGAATTGCGAGCCGCCCGCGCGCGATCAGTGTACGAGAAATAACGTTCCCTAAGTGGAGTCTCTTTATGTTTAAGGAATGAGGAGCAAATGACAACGGTGCAATGCTCATTTTCATTGGAGGGTAGTAGTAAATATAGCGGCTAAAGGTGGGGTTGGGAAGAGGAGGAGAGAGTCGAACGACCGATCGTAACCCACGTGCGATTTACGATCAAGCAGAGTCGTTTCGTGTATAAACGGCGCCATAATAAGACTTTTAGTGGCGAGAATATAACGAATTAATTATTTTTTTAAAGTCGCTTTAAGGCGAAAATTACTGACCTCTGGGAGTTTAGGGGGATATGAAAGCGATCATTTTTAAAGCGACTCTTTAATTTGCTCGAATTATGCTCCTTCCTCGCGCTTTTTGCCCCTGCAACGCGTTCACCTTATGCAAATCACTTAAGACCAAACGAGCATTAGCCTAGTTGATTTTATTATTTCCTTTTTAGCTAATAATCAATAATTATTTCATGAATAGCTCCACTAAACTCTTAGTACCGGTAGATTACAGTTCTTTGAATGCGTATAAAATTTATCTTATTATCAATATAAAAGACCGATATTTTAGTCCATAATGTCTTTATTTTATCGCGATTATGCATAATTAAATAATGAATGCACGGATTATTACTAATAAATATCGATCTAATGAGCAGCTGTAATCTCATTTAATGCCAAATATAATCGGCAGCTAAATACAGCATGCTAATTAAAAGTCGACCATTTAATTACTTATACTTCCACAGAAATTCAGCGAGAGTTATGGTAAGAGAAAAAAAAATTTCGAGCTGCTTTCTTTTTTAAGAGACCACTTCACCGCATTACGTTAAATAACTTAAACTTTGCTAAAGCTTAATACGAGCGATTCCCCTCACATCGCTGAAATGATACTACCACTGGATACTGTTTTTCCTCACTCTATGATCTGAAACGGAGAAGGCACGGGGAAGAGAGAGAGAGAGTGAGAGAGACTCGCGGTAAAAAGTTCAGTTCTCTATATACCTAAACGCACCAAGAGAAGGCTTATCTTCATTTTCAAACTCTTACCCTCGGGAAGATAAAGAGAAGACGAGGGAGTGGAGGGAAAAGAGTGGGAGAGAGAGAGGGGGGGAGAAAAGTCGTCTCGTACATGAGCCACTGAAAGGGGTGCACGCGCGTTACATAAATAATGCGCCGCGCGCGCGGAGCGAGGCGAGCGCGAGGCGCAGAGTCCCGGAAAAAAGGGGAAAAGTGCATGCGTGTGCGTTAAAAACCCATGGCTTCGTGCATGCGTCACTCTATGCATATATACATACACACCCACATGTAATTGTACATGCGCATATACACGTGGATATAGACACGGTATGAGCTTACACGTGTGCAGGCAGGCGCTCGCTAAGAAAGTCCGGGAATAATAAATAATGAGAACGGGGAATAAAAACTAAGAGGACGGATAAATTTTCTTATTACAGCGAAAGTCTATTCATGCGCACTTTATCAAATTACTTAGTTTTCAAAGGTGGTGCTGCCCTCCCCCCTCTTTCGCGCGAGTTGACTTAAATTGTTCCTATAAGCCGGAATATTTTGTCTCTCCCTAATCCCCCCTCCAGATGTTTTTTTTATGCGACGAGCGTAGAAAGTTATACTCGCAACCGAATAAAAATTGCTTCCGTTATACGTATAGATACGAGCAGCATTGTTAGCTGCTGCAAAGTAACTCATCTGATCGCATATCTACTGCACCTGCATTTACTTTACGCAAAATTTAGTTTAAATCTACGAATTTTCGTTGATTGAATACTATACCCATGTATTACGTAAACAATCATAACTTGATTCATCATGGCTCCATCAAAATCGAGATCAACTCGAACACATGGAATTCCAGCGTAAAAAACACTTTTTCGCAACTGAAGTCGCAATGCCGTCAATTCGTCAAACTCTATCCTCGCACTTTCTCTCAGCATACCAAATCCTCCATGAGGTCTGCACTCGCGCACTGTGCGAACCCAGCGAGACTCGTCCAGTGGTGCGGCTGTGCAGGTGCATTTTTCAGATCTTAGTTGTGGGGATGTGGTAACAGCGACGGTGGCAGCAGCAGCCGCTCGGGAGATATCGATAATATTGACCGTCGACTCGATTCTGATCGGTTTACCCATAATCCGCGCAATCAATTTACATGACCGCGGGCATAAGCAAAGAGACACAGAGTGAGAGAGAGAGAGAGAGAGAGAGAGAGAGAGAGAGAGACAGAGAGGGAGGAAGAGCGGACGTGTCGAGCCGGACGACGGCGCATGCATCATCGCACCGTAATGCAAGTCATTGGAAATGCATACGCGTATACACGGTGACACACACTGCAGATATGTACACACTCCCCTTTGTTTCCTCTATGCGTCTCTACTGCATGAGCTACACTACGCCACTACTGTACAGGTCCCGCTTTTTTTGCACTCGCGTTTCGCTCTGTTTTGTCGGGAGTGGCGTGGAAGCCCTTTGCGAGAGTCGCTGGCAGCAGTAGCATCGCTGGCTCAAGTCAATCAAAGCGCCCGCTCGGCCGTGTAATACGATGTAACGACATCCACGGGAGAGAGAGAGATAGATAGATAGATAGATAGATATAATGTTTATTTGTAACTTTTACAAAAATTTAAATACAAAAATTTAAATACAGTCTCAATATATATACATTCTTTCTCGCTTTCTAATATCACAGTCATGCTTATGCCTAAAGTTTAGTCAAAAACATTTAAAAAAATAAAAAATAGTGATATCACAGATAAGTTACAAATACAGTAAAACTTCAATCTTTAAAATCTATCGCGTTATTCCTTAAAAATTAAATCTATATACAAAATAGTCTACGAACAAGTTACAAGAAGGTTGCACGAGCATTCACACCTCATTACTTGCACAACGTCTGTCCATTTTTTCTTTAAATTACATACGTACTCGAATACCGATACAAAGGTTAATGAATTAGGATAGGACGATGCACAGGATTAGGACAGGCTCACATGTCGCTTAACCTATATTTAACAATCTAATCTAGGTTGATAAGGAATCTCCTCAAAGCAGTCTTGAACCTGTTGAGTGATGGTAGATGACGTATTTCAGCAGGAAGAGAGTTCCATAAATGCGTACCCTGCACTTGGAAGGTGTTGTTTCCCACAGTTGTACCCATTCGAGGAATCGCGAGATCTTTTATTTCTCCCCTACCGGTAGCTCTAGGCACATACCTAGAAAAGAGACATTCTAGGTAGTCTGGTGAACGCATACGCATGATTTTGTACAGAAGTATCTCAATAAAGTATGGTCTCCTAGTATCAGTGCGCAGCCAACCCAGAGAACCCTATGGGGAGAAATGTGCTCATCTCCCCTAGCACCTAGAATGTTTCCAAGAAAGTTTTGAATCCAGCACAACACCGAGGTTAGTGACAGTCTCGCAAAAGGAGACATGGACATCATCTCCAAGCCGAATACAGCAGACAGGATCAGAAAAAAACTCTGTAACATACTTGTTACAACCGAAAATAATAGGACTGAACCCTGAGGAACACCCAAACTTGTGCCAAGCTACGATGACCTGCCCAAGTTACTAGTAAAAACATATTGTTCTCTCCCCGAAAGATACGAATTGATCCACAAAAGTGCAGTCCTGGAAAACCCCATCAATCTCAGCTTGTCAAGAAGACAAGCATGTGATATCGTGTCGAATGCCTTACATAAATCGAAGAGTAGGGTAGACTGGGGTATTGGGAGTCACTTAAGTTATGGCCGCTATATCCTTTTATTTACAGCAGTTTTTTTTATTCTAAAGAATTATTTTATTAGTTTATAGCATCTGCTATCAATATGCACAAGAAAAATTTAGCTGAGAACACATTTTATTTTATATGAAACTGAAATAAAAAAATTGAAAATGACCCGAATTACACTCAGTGTTGGGGTAATTAGGATCACAATTTATTTATTAATTAAAAGAAGAATAATCA
>UELU01136227.1:0-28622 GCA_900490025.1 Megastigmus dorsalis | reverse complement strand
TATATATATATATATATATACAGGTATACGCTATATAATACAGACATATAGACACTCAAAGCTTTTCCTTCGTTAAATTATCCGAATTCCTTGGGTAATGGCTCGGCGATTGTTCTCTTCCTCCTCTACTGTGCGCGTGCGCCCCAAAAATCTAGGCCAGCCACACGGCTTATCTTCCTTTTCCGCAGTTTTTTTTACCACAGCTCCTTCACCTGCCGCTCGCGTATTATACAGACAATTCTGTTTTTTTTTTCGTCGCGGCCATAAGCCGTATTTCTTAGGCGATCGATTTATCATTCGACATTGAGGTTGTGCGACCGACGAGTCGCCGCGCTGCTCACAGAGTCGCGGATTAATTTGCATCGTGGCTCTGATTCCTAGCTCTTTACGCGACCGCGCGTCGAGAGCGATTGCTCGTTTCCTCGTCATGTGGATTCGATAACAATGGAGGAACATTAATTATCCGCGATCCGAGCTTGCTGCGAAGGTGACTTGATTTCTGTAATTAGAAAAGTTATACACACGTGATGTGTATATACCGTTTACGGTGCAGACTATGATCGATTGGAAAATTTACAGAAATTATGATTTTCTCGCGCGCACCAAACGTCGATTCCAAAACCGTACACTTTCAGAGCCCGACGCGACAGTTATACGAATCAGGTGTTGGTCACGATCAAATGCATTAAAGTATCCGATACCGAGCGAGATTCAGCTTCGTTGTAGCGCGATCGCCAAATTCCATACTGCGCCTCAAGTTCTATACACCGTAGAATCAAGAGGCAAAGAAAAAAGGGAATAGTGTGAGGAGAAGCGCTCAGCCAATTAACAGCTATTCGCACATACACCTAATTACAACAAAACAGACATAATACACTTGCACACTAATCGAGTCGGCGAGGACCATAGAAGACCAAAGCCGACACACACAGGCACACACAGGCACACACACACACACACTGCCTATAAATATGCCAGCAATTAGCTCATTATCTTGGCCAGACGATCTCGCATCAGCGTAAAGAATACGTATATATAATAAAACAAAAAGACGCGTGCAAGTGTGTGTGTATAATAATGTAAGGCGCTCGAGAGAGTATCGTATCCGGTTCCGTTCTTCCCTCTCTCCCGCCGCGAAAAATCAATTATCCGAGTCGCCCAGGTGAATTCTCGAGGAGGAACAGTGGCGGCGGTGGTGCGCGCGAGGCTCTTATCGCGGTGCTGTGTGGAGGAACGTTATTTTTGGCGCGGCAGATAAGACGAGCGCGTTAGGGGAAACGCGACGATTTTGTAGTATATCGAGAGCGAGAGAGAGAGAGAGAGAGAGAACAGCTGTGAGTATCGAGTTTTTGCAGGTGTTCGAGCGATTTTTCTACAGTTGCTATTAGTGGAGATTTCGTTCTTTTGTGCTGCTGATACGGATTAGTATATTTCGAATTGGTTTGAAAATTAGTTCAGATGAAGGTTCTTTATTGAACCATTGTTCAAGTCAATGGAGATGTGAATAATAGTTGCTGAAAGAAACTGCACATTTGAAATCAGGTTGACTGCATACTCTCATTCACTGTGCTTGCGTCGTGTCGGTCTTTCATGTATATAATGAATACCTAAATGAATCTGTTGCACATTTTTGTAGTTATAACGTTACGTTTCGAAGGCGTCACGGGAAATGGCTCTTCAATTTAGCAGAAATATTACAAACTCCGATTGGTATACGTTAACGTGCGTATAATATGTGTTCGCTATTTCCCGAGCTTAATCTTTGGCTTTTCCTACTGGCTGGAGCTCGTTTGTTCCTGTTTTTACGCGTGCAGCGATAATGCTTTAGACCTTTTAGTTTTCGAATTGCCGTTCGTTTAAGATTTACGACATCTGCGCTATAAATGATTGTTCGGCATATTTTGTTCGCTCTTTTTTTTTTTTAATTATTGCTTTACGATAAGTGTTGTAGAATAAATTACAACTGTTAAAGAAATGGTGTTTTCTGGCTTGGTCGCCTTTTTTTTTACTATATAGGGAACGAATATTTCTTATCGCAAGATTTGTGTTTATTCTTTTATAACTTGAATCTTGCAATGTCTCATTTTTCTTACTCATCTAAAACTATTATATATATATACTATTATAAGATAAGCCGCAACCGTTAGTTAAACATTGCGTAAGACTTTCCGTTTTTCTCTAGTTTGAATACTTGCAAAGACGTGCAGCTTTTCTTGAGGTAACGGTATTTCTGATATGGTAATAACAGAATCCTAAAAATAATTAGCTTTTGTGCTTTACATAATTGAATTTCCCTTTGTATCAAATGTTAATCGATGATCGTTCCTGTTTTGGACTCATAATTCAAATGTGTCTACCAGCAGTAATTTCTTTCTCATCCCTTCATCAAATCAAAAAAGGACGTACTATATAAAAGCTTGATGCAAGTACGTTATTTTTGTCCAACAGCCACTATACAAGATCTCCGCCAGGGAGTTTTCTAATAAAACGCTATTGCAAACTTGAAATAGTTCGTATTTTACTCAATGACTTCCGTTCCGATTCTCTTCATTCCTGTTCTTCATTGTGCAACATTTCAAAATACCGAATTTGAAGTGTTCGCGCATTCGAAGTTTTGGAAACTCTGAAAATACTAAAATATAATCCGCGAGTGGAGCGAACTTGTACCGGGATGGGATATTATTTAGCGCTGCTACCCAAGCATTTGAAATAAAGCTTAGAATCTTCTGGGTTAATTCGTCTAGACAGATTTCTCTGTTTTATTTATTAATCTTTGGGCGAAATGTAACTTTTTTATCAATTGCTCGATTTTCCCACCTTTGCTATAAATTAATAATGCTATAATATAATTGATTTATCAATTTTGTTCAGGATTTTTGGTCGTTGAAGTAGTTTAAGATTATTTTCGATGAAAATAATGTTTGTTCTTTATATTATATTATATTATTCAGTGACGTTTTTTCATTGGGGGAACTAGTATAATATTATTTCATTTTTTATCGTAATTTGCAAAATGAATTGTTTTTGCAGCTAATGATGTTTTTTATTTTGAGGACGGATGAGAATAAAGTGCATCGCGAAACTAAAAACGAGATTACTTTTACTTGACGATGAGATCCTACGTCTTCGCCGGCGTCAACAAAACAATTATGCAACTTCTACGTGTTCCGAAATATATATTTACAAAACAATGATATCAGCACCGATACACGTTAATCTTTAGCGTTGAACTCGTCCGAATTTGATGCGCTAGTCTAGTTGAATATCTTTACCCGATATAAAAGCTGAATCTTCAACAAAAGCTCAGTACCAAATCGCTTTCATTCATGAATTTCCAATCAAACCTCAAATCTTCATCCCCAGCGGACTATCGAATTCCAATCCCACCGGCGAACAACGAGAATTCACCGTGCGACCCGTTAAATTGCTGTGTCAAATTACGCACTCGCGCGACCTCGCAATTAGCGACAAACACACAGAAAACATTTTTCTTCCGGCAGGTCGATCTTTACGAGCTACAATAGATGCTCCTTACAGGCAGATAGATACACACACACACACAGATGTAGACGTAACAATCAAGCGCGGGCGCAAATTACACGGGAGTCGAGAGCGAGCGGAGCGATCCGATTGCTCAAGCATAAAGCGACGGCTTTCTCCCCCTCTCTCTCTCTCTCTATCTCAGCGGCGCGGCAGCGATAAAGATCGGCCAAGATTTTATGTTTTATCTATGTGTGTGTGTGTGTGTGTGTGTGCGCGCGCGCCGCCGGATTTCACTCTCTCGCGCGTTCACTTGCCGCCGCTTGGTGGCTCCACCGTCTTGAGGCCGCCTGCTGCCGATCCAGTTTTCCATCCTCGCCACTCTTTTTATGTAATCCGAGGATATCGGATTTATATTCTTTTGCAATTAGCTTGATTGAGAGGTGATGGTTTAATGAGAGACCGGCTGAACTAGTGGGAGAGAATTCTTCTTTTTTTTTTGGCGCTACGACCGGCGATGATACACTTTCGTGGCCGATAAATTGATTATATCTTTTTTTTTAACTCAATGAAGAAATTATATATTGTTAATGGATAGTAGGTGACAGCTTTAAACAAGGTCCTCACTAAAATATTCGATGGTTGTTATGAAAAAAAGCTAATACTAATCAATTAGAACTGGTACGTAATTTCACATCTTATAAAATATCATTGCATAAATGGGAAAACCATTACGCATTGACTTATTATACAATAAGTGGTTTTACATTCACTTTTTTTTAAAATAATTAACGTTTTCTCCAGACATAAAGCATTCCAGCTAAGAAATCAAATAATTGTTTAAAAATCGATTAGAAAAACCGGTCTGACAAATGGAGCAATTCTTTCCCAAAAATCCGGGGTCGGTATGCGCATGCAAAGTCGAGCTTATGAAACATCCATGCTAAAACACTGTTCGAACCGCCTTATATACAAAGTATATCCAGCCTCGACGATCTTTATAATTCCCCGAACTCGATTTCATACGTGCGTATATAAGCGCAGCAGAAGAGAATGAAGACCGCCTCGTAAATTCCTTCCGCCAACGCACGCGTACACACGAGAAGGAGAAAGAAAGAAGAAGCTGAAAGAAAGCAAAAAAAGGGTTCGCACACAGCGAAAAACAATATTCCCCTCTGTGTGTCTGTATGTGTGTGTGCGTGTGCGTCTGCCTCTGTCGGACCAAATCTCGCCCCTCTCTCCGAAAGATCATCTCTTGCTGTACGCGAGAGAGGCTCTCGATATCCCTCATCGCGACGATACTTCACCGCCCACGAGATCGAGCGGAAAAGAAAACACGACGATACATGAGTGCTGTGTGTGTGTCTAACGTAAGATTGTGGAATGTAGACTACCGAGGAAATGGAAAGAAAGACTTTTGTCGTCCGTATATAACGATTTTCGCTAGATTTGAGAGATGAAAAATTAATCCCGTTATGATGGAGAATTCAATTTTTACGTTTAGGTTTATGAAAAATCGTCTCGTTTACTCTCGCTTCCTTTCTGCGCGCAATGCATATGTATATATATCCTCCGCAAACGAATCAACTCGCTCTAACAGTCCAATAACAATTATCAATCTCAATCTCGAGCATTGATCAAGGCAAATTTTTCACGTTAATCACCGCCGTTAGTTTTCATTCATCCCACAAATTCTTCTCACTTAAATAGCACATGTATACTATATAGTATAATCGCTCGGCAAACTCGTGATGCGCTACACCGAGTTTCAGATTACAATACATTTAACCTTGATACATTAATCATTATAAGTATAATAAAGCTCATCGGCGATCGCACGTAAACCAGTCGCTCTCTCTCTCTCTCTCTCTCTCTCTCTCTCTCTCACTCACAACCCAGTTGAAAAAAAAGGAGAAGAGAGTCATTGAAGAAGAAGCAGCTCGGAAAGGTGGACACTTGCGAACGAGTGGCAAAGAAAGACAATCCCCGTCGTAACGGACAACAAACCGCTAAACTAAACGAGAACGAGTGTATATAGGTAATACGAGAGAAGGAGAGAAAAGCGGCGTTCAGCGAGCGGCAAACACGACAGATGTCGCCAGTGTGTCCGTATATAAAATCTCGCCGCTAGCCCTGCGCGCACAACATATATATATACACCTACTGCTGTGCACGACAACTCAACTTACCCCCACCACCGCCACCACCACCGACATCTCCACAGATCGGTCTAACCTAACCTCGGCACGTGCACACTCGGAAAGTGCCCCTGTGTGTATAAAGCGTAATGCGCCTGTTCACTACTTGTTTCCCGCGACGATTCTCTCTCTCTCTCTCCTCTCTCGGTGTGCGACTATATAGGCGCGCGCGCCGCCGCGCGTGTCTCGCCGTCTCTGTTGCACCTCCGACGCAATGTGTGTGTGCATGTATATAATGAGTAGCAGACCGACGGTACTGAACGAGTGCCAGTATGCTGGGGAAATGAAAGAGGGGTGAGAGAGGTGGAGAGATTGCCCCTACTACCGAGCGACCGCTGGCCTGTTAAGGGCCGGTTTTGTCTGGTTATTTCATTTTTATTTTTATTTTTTT
This sequence comes from Megastigmus dorsalis, assembly GCA_900490025.1. NCBI lineage: Eukaryota > Metazoa > Arthropoda > Insecta > Hymenoptera > Megastigmidae > Megastigmus > Megastigmus dorsalis. The sequence goes on along the minus strand of UELU01136227.1, from coordinate 22,553 downwards.
TCGGAATGCTCACTCTGTGTATCGAGTGAATAGTTGGGATTGGATTGTATATACGAAAATGGATTTGGGAGGTCGGCGAAAGGCAGTTTTTTCGTATTTGAGGATTATTGCTTTTTATGTTGTAGGGATAACGTTTTCGCGCGGTGAAGCGTTGGGATGAGAAAGTTTCAATTTTTCGGCTTTAAGAATATATTACAAGAAATTTTAAGCAATTGGATTTTTTTCAGAGAATTGATTTCCTATTTTTTTGTACAAATTTCGACTTACTGTGTTAGTGACGAAGCCAATGACCTCTTGGCTTAATAGTTTTCTGTGATACCGAAAGTCTGAATACAATCCATTTGTTCCCATACTCTTTCCTGAAAAAAAGGCTGTAGTCATCTTTGAAAAAATGGAAACGAATCTCTCGAAAGAGGAAAACTCGTGACATGGCATTATTTCAATTACTTTGCCCCACACACAGGTACATCGACTAAAAAAATTTACTCTTTGAAAAAAAAAAAAGAAATTAACAAAACTCGATGAATCGCTTAATATCTAAGTAAATATTGCTCTTTGAAGTAATAAATTAGGCGCTCGCGCATTGCAGAATTAATTTGACTGAATGTACCGCTAGAGGGATGACGGGCGGAGACGTATAGTAGCGCTAATTTGATTGAAAGGATGTTGAGTAGGAACACCGATGCACACTCGATTTCAGCTTCAATTCCCATCCATTAATCCATCAGTTATTCGAGATTTCTTTTTAAAAACTTCATTATCCTGTTAGAAATTTCACGAGCAAAATTAGTCTATTCACTAATAATTAATAGGGTTTTTAATAAAACTTTTAGCTAATTTTTATAGTAAATTTTCGCTAAAAAATCGTGAAAAATTAAAATTATAAATTCGAAGCGATAGGCGCAGTATTGTGTATGCGTCACTCCATCGCTTAACGTTCTGAGCTGCCGTATCTTAGAAAAGTAAAGTTAGATTTATTTACAAGTTCGTGCAAAAAAAATATTGTTGAAATGGAGTTTCCTTCAAAGTTTCCTTGCTCTCGTGATTTCTATATTGTTTAAATATATATATAGAACAATTAATAATTATTTATTAAAAGTTATTAAATAAAATATATTATTACTTAATTATGTATTAAAAGATATTAAATAAAATATTTACTAACTTTTATTACATATTATATACACGTATATTACTACTTATATTACTAACTAATATTTACTATTTACATGATGAATTATTCATAAATATTAAACTATATTTTCTAACAGGATAGATTAATAAAATATTTTTAAATATTATACTTGTACTGCGGTGCACAAAATTCATGGATGACAAAAATATTAATGATCATATTTTGTGAAGTTTTTTTATGTTACACGAACTGCTGTAACTGAAAATTGTACATGACTCGTTATTGGTGCTTGGAAAGATTGTAGATATACAAAAAAATCCAATGTACCGGAACGAAAAGGTAATTTGAAATTCAGCAATACTTTCACTTAACCTAAGTTGGTGTTGCACCAAGTAATTAGTTAGAGCCCTTGAACTGCTTATTAACTTCACAAATTATGATTGATGTACCGAACATCATTTTCGTGTAAGCGCTTAAGTTATTTCGGCAATTCACGTATTGACGTCAACATTGAATACTGAATTATGATGAAACCATTTTATATAGTGCTTATCTCGGGAGTTTTTCACAATGTTAAAATATCTTTAGTAAGTATTATCGTTATAACTCAAATAAATTTTATACAAGTCCAAATAAGTCGAAAGCGAGGTCTATAAATATTAAAAGAAAAATATGTAGGTAAATTATAATTTATTTGTCGAGTGCAATGTTTGAATTTCGAATTTTTGTTTCCATTTTATTGCAGAGCCACTGATGTGCTTTGTGAATGGCAGAATTTCAAACGAAGGGTATTCGTAATTCAAGTTCATTTCGCAACTACAATTATACAATAAACGGCGCGGAAAAACTGTCACATAAAGATTAACGCGATAAAATCGTAAAATGCACTGCGTTAAAATCGAAAAATAAACCTTATTAAAATAAATCGATGAATGACCTGCATGCGCATAATTTTTTTGTAGCAATAAAATATTAATCTTTAAAAACGGAGTATTGATTTGGTTATTTTGTCCATAAACGTCCATGTAATGCAATTCATTGTATTTTTTATGTTTCTAAAGTAATATTTATACCATAATATTTTTCGAAAAAAGCTAGAGAAGTTGATAATGATATTTACGAACTATTCTTGGTTTCCAAAAGCAATAAACTTAACGTTTAGTAGAAGTAACGTCAAAGAACACATACCTAATAATATTTCGATGATTTCTATAACATAAGCTTATGGATGCTTTAGAATTTATTGTGAATAAATAAGGTAGGTACTGAAACAATGTAATTTAATCAGCTTATAAGATTAAAATATCCATGATACTTTTGATTTAATTATCTTTCACGGAATTTATAGATAAAGTGCATCAATTATTCGTAAAATGTTCAGATAAAAGTGAAAGTTCATTTGTTGGTCACAAAGTTTTTTCGTCGGCAATAAAATGCACATGCTTCGATTTCGCTTCGCTTTAAACGTTATCAGATATTGATTTTGAATAAGCATATAAAATATTAACGACTGCTTTTCCTGCTTCACTTTTACGAAATGCGGCCTAGTTTCAATGCATATCTTTTTTCTTTTTGAATATTTGAATCACCTTGAAGGCACAGGCGAAGAAAATGAGGTGAAGCAATAATGAAGTTGAAAATTCCTTTCATAAAGCCGTGACGTCATAGCGTAACTTTGGATCCTAAAAACTTTATTTAAAAAATTTGATTGTGTAGAAGCAAGAAAGCGCAATGGGCGATTCAATTTTTGTTTAGTTTAAAAGGCATTAATCCAGTAAATTGCGGCCTGTATAAAATCTAGATGGCAAAGAAACTCATTTTATGCCCGAAGTATAGCCGTAGTAGCATCTTTTCGAATCAAATAATCGAATTTTCATGTGTTAAAATATATTTATGGATTTGGGAAAATTATATTCTTCCATAACGTTTATAACGGCTATCAATGAAATGATTAAAATATGTGTGTATATAAAAATATGTGATTATCTTTTAAATTTTATTCAACAAAATTTTCCTGAATCTCTGTGAATATTCACCGCTATTCAATAATCTTTACAACTTGATCGTTGTGCGCTTAAAATGAACATATGATCAGCATTTTTATTCGCAATATTGATGGTGAAAAGTATCTATCGGTCTAACAAAAAATTGCAACATAACCAGCCTCGCTCCGAGCCATTTATCCCCAATTAATTTTCAATTACACGCTATCCAATTGCCCATCCCACCCGAAAAAAAGAAGTCCCGCGATCACCTCGCAATCCTCGGCAAAAGAAAAAACAGCCCAACAGTTCGCAGGGTGCCATAAACGCGACAAAGATCCGCCAGGAAAATCACCCCCTCTCGGCTCTCACAAATAACCGCTCACTGATTTCGCTACACATACATATACATACACACGCATCAGCTTTTGCACCGTCTGCTCTCGTCTCGGCATCAAGTGGACGAACTCCACAATATTCAGCCAACAGCCCACAAGCAGAGCAAAAAGGACAGGAGGCAAACGCGAACGTTGCTCCTCCTGGCGACGACGAGCGACGACAACCGCGGACTCTCTCTCTCTCTCTCTATCTAACTATCTCTCTCTGCTTCTCGCTCGCGCTTATGCGCCGCCGCATTAGTGCGAACGAGACGCTCCTAAGACCGCGCGGAGCATATACACATGCACACAAACACTGGCGCACTTGCGCTATATACCGTGTGTAGTAGCAGCAGCAGAGCGGAGAGTGAGCTGCGGCCGCTCCGAGCGCGACAGAGATAAAAGATACGAGAGCGCGCGTATACGAGAGACAGAGAGAGAGAACGAGAGAGCTGAGAGAGAGAGAGAGAGAGAGAGAGACTGACTGACTGACTGACACAGGGACGTGCATACGTGTGTGTGCGTTTTCACGATCGTTGGCAATATGGCTTCCGCCACAGGGCCCGAGTGAGAGTCTCTCGTCTCACGGAGAGGCATGTCGTTAGCCTCCCCCCCTCCTCCCCGGCCGCCCCCCTCGCCCCGCGCGCGTGTGTCTCTATTTTAACAAGGCGCACCATATCGACGCCAGTGTCTGGTGATTTTTGTGATAATCGGCTGCTGCGCGATTCCGATATTACACTTTTATCCAGAGACTATCTGACATTCGCGACCTGTGCTTTTTCAATATACGAACATATCAATGTGAGGACTGTAAGTTACGTATAAGAGAGAGAAAAAAGTTTTTCGGGTGCCGAGCGCAGCAGCAGCAGTTCGTTTTCTCGCACCAGCAGCAGACTAGCTTTTCCGAGCGCTCGCGCGTGCGTGTCTGTGTCCGTGTCCGTCAGTTCGTGTGAGCATGCAGTTGCGCGCGTGTGAATGGGAGAAGAAGAGGGAGTGAGTATCGGAAGGTGTACAGAGAAGTGTATTACGTACTATTGGCCGAGTATTGTACTCGGTAGAGACGTCGCTTGTAAGTTGCAGCGCACATACATGCACACGCACACATACCATCGTGGTCAGTTCATCGGATTGCAAAGTAAACATACAGTGGTGTTGCGCGTATTACGAGCTGCTCTCTGTGCTCCGCTTATCACTGTGTCATTCTGACTTCTGTGTTCCTTTTCTTCTTACTTCGGAGCAAGTTAAAGGGAAAAGAGACGCTTTAGGTTAGGTTGCGCTCTCTTTTTCTCTCTCTGTATTTCGTGAAGACTTTCGTATTGTGCGACTGTGTGTGCGTGTATATATATATATATATATAGAGAGAGAGAGAGGGGACTGCTGGTGTTTTAGAAAGGAATTTTGCACGATAAAACAGAGTCTGAATGACGCGCGAGAGCAGTGCGCGCGGACCGTGTGAAAGTTTGTTTATGCGAGTCGGCGAACCTAACCTTCAAAACTGTACTCAACGATTTTCCATTTCGGAGCATACGGTCGACTCTGACAATTGACTCTCTGTACACGCAAGAAAACTGTGTGTACCATTTTTTATCGCCGTCGGCTACTTATCACGAGGTGTAAGTAACACCTATACAAACGGATCGTCTCTCCGTTTATACACACAACTAAAGACATAGTTTGCAGTGTGTGCTATCCGTGTAAAGGAGCGAGACAGAGAAGTAGCAAGTTAAAAGTCTCTCGCTCTCTCGGATTTTTCTATCTCCCGCTCTCAGGCGGCGCTGCTGCAGCCCCTGCTACTTTTTTGCCGCCGTGTGCACGTGTACAAGAAGAAGAATAAGTGGAAGAGAAGGTGGCCCTCCTCGCCCCCCTTCCCTCCCCCAACCCCCCTCCACCTTTTGCTATATAGCGCACAGTACATACATCGCAGGCTTTTGTCGTGCAAGCGGCTAGTTGCAAAGTGTGGGTCTAGACTGTACCGATACACACTGTGTGTCCGTGTAAGAGCGCGAGATATATATATATATATAGAGATAGAGCGGGAGAGCGCGCGCGAAAGAGAGAGAGAGAGAGCAGGAGTGCAGGGGCACAAAGCAGACAATATAGCGCTCGGCGCACGCATATATGCACACAGCTGGTGGTGTTGGCCTGTGACGCCAGGAGAGCCAGTGAGCAGCAGCAGCAACAGCAGCTATAGGATATGCGGCGTTGCCGTGTCCGTCGCGCCATCTTCGGGGACTTTCGCGTTTGTTGTAATAGCGGTGTACACACAGAGGCGAGTAGTTGAGGCAGCGAGAGGGTAGAGGTTAGACACGGAACCCGATCGTTGTGTGTTGTTGCATTATATACGCGCCGCGCGCAATTCTTACATAGACAGACACATACGTATGCATATATAGATATATATATATATGTATGCATATATATATATATATACACAAATAGACAGACGTTGTTTCGGTGTATGGAGATATTCGTGGGTAGAGGTAAGCGCGCGAGGAGCGTTGGAGTTTTGGTGAAAAAATTGGCGGAAAAGCCAGAGTGTGACCGACTCGCCGTGCATCAGTGTCTCTATTAGTGTGTGTGTCTGTGTGTGTGTGTGTGTGTTTTGAAACTAACGTGCAGGGACTGTGGACTTTTGTGTCGGTGTGGTGTCTATCGCAAGCTGTGTCGTTGTCGAACTGTTCAACGTTGAATTGAAACACACAGACAAAACAGTGGCAATTTTTCCGGAGCAGTGAAAAATCCTGGTTTGTTGTTGTTTGTTTATGTAGCTCGAGGTTAGAAACAGCTGGGCTAAAGAGAGACGGACAGTTTTTCCATTTGATCGCTGCACGGGCTGTTTTGGATTGTGTCGTTGCGCACGAATATATAAAGATCAAAAGAGAAAAGCCGAGTACACACAGAGAGAGACAGTTGGAGGGGGAGAGCGATATCACGAGGAGGCGGCTTATGCCATGAGGATCCAGAGACAGGTGGACACGTGACACGGAGTCTCCAGTTGTCCGCGTCATGAAGAAACCACGGTGAGTTTTTCTTTTCGAGGCAGGAGGGGGAGGGAAAAATTTGGATGAGTGAGTGAGAGAGAGAGAGAGAGAGAGAGAGAGAGAGAGAAGGAGAGAAGGAGAGAGACAGACCGACTGGGAGAGCGAGGTTGAACGCGGCCTAGATTTTGAGGAGAGCCGCGAGCTGCGCTAGGCTCCGATAACTCGTACACGCTTCCGGCCACTGGGACAATTGGGTTAAAGGCGCGTTTGTTGCACTTGCTGCAATAAACATTCCAAGTGCAGGCGACAGTGGTGTGCCAGCGTTGCGTTGAAGCGGCTCAGTTAGGCGAAAGTTGACGATTTTTCATGGATCATGGATATATCGATTTTTCGTCGTAACAAACCTTTCAGCTTAACCATCCACCTATTCTGACTTCTTTAAGGTACCATTTTAGTATTTTCATCGTGAACCTGTCTATTGATACCCCCCAATGTCAGTCTTGCTCCGTTTTGAAATTTTTCAAAATTCCACGGCTATTGTATCAGAGATACATTTAACCGTTTATGGGAATAACTCTGGTGGGGAGATCGATTACGAATTGCACCAGAATATACAATTTGACGAAACCTGCGCTACTTATGCATGCGGAGGTATATACGTTATATATATATATCCTATAGAAGTTCGCGATGGTTACTCGGCGTTTATCGCGCCGCTGCCGCATTTTTCTCCGTTACCCATTTTTCCTTCGCTCTTCCTTTTGCGAGAGCGAGAGAGAGAGAGAGAGAAAGAGAGGAAGGAAAAAAAGGCTGAGTTTTCTATTTCAGTATAGCTATATGGTTCTCTCTCTCGCGCAGAAGTCACCTGAAGGTTAGGTTGTACCGTTGGGGTAGGGGACTTGCACATACATACATACATACATACACACACGCGCGCGAGCACGGAGAACTGAGTTGAGCGAGTGTGTTTGTTACTCGTACACATATAGGCTACACACACTTGGACGGCTTGCACCTGGAGCGTTAGAGAGATCAGGTTATGGAAGGCAAGCAGTTGCAGCGAGCGAACGACCGCCTCCTCTCTCTCTCTCTCGCTCTCTCTCTCTCTCTTCCTGGGTGCTCTCTCTGCAGAATATTTTAATGGATTCTCTCTCTTTCTCGGCCGTGCGACGTTCCTCGCTCGATTCTAGTTGAGATTTAGGGGGCTGATCCGTATTTGTTCGTGATCTGTGTACGGCCGATGGTTTTAGACTTCTTGTTTTAAACTCGCGTTTTTCTTTATTCGTTTCTCCTCCTCTTTTCTCTCTCTCTCTCTCTCTCTCTCTCTTTTCTTTCTGCTAGGGAGTTTAGATTCGAGTATACGGCGAATCGGAGATGATTGAGCTCTGTTTTATTTTTTGGCGGATGTGAGACTTGTTGCAGCGCCTTGATTGGGGGTAAAAATGTTTGTACTGGAAAACGCGAGTAAGTGAGATAACTGTTGGTATCTTTCTAATTTTATGTAAAATATGCGCTGTTGGTACCCAGTGTTGCTAACTGTATATTTAGCATTATAGAATTTTCCGAGTAATAAATTCTCGAATGATTTGTTTTTGATGGATATTTTTTTGCTTTGTAGCCCGAGTGCATTATGACGCTGTTGTCAAAATTTCAGCAATCAATTAAACACAGTCAGCTGTTAAATTAATCAGTATTTAAATTATTTTATAATACACGCCTGACGTATGGAAGGTTATAAAAATATTGTAAAAATAACTTTTCAATAAACGTAAATTACAATTATTCTACAAGTAATATTGATTTCATTTTATTCGATCAAAAGTTATTCAGTGCTAATCGCGAGCAGTGATTTTCATGCAACTTCTATCTGCGGATATACATTATGAAACCTGAGGTTTTCAGCTTCGTGCTTCGTATACTTAACCTTAATTCACTTGTGCGACTCGCAAGGTCACAAATACATAAAACAATTTTATTTTCAACTGCACGCAGGCGTTTTTTATTCATGTGTACACGAAACTTTTCAGAGACTCTCTGCGGATTATACCCATATATTTTTCTTAATCAAAAAGATACTTCAAACAAAACTTGCGCAGCTACAATGTAATTTATCCTACGGTTCGCTGAATTAAAAAAATGGCCCGTAATACAGAGCGAATTTCTATAGTCGAACTTTGGGCTAGACCCTTCAAAATATCCAAACGCTTTAACAGCGCATACTTGCACAGGTCGACGTCACGTACAAGATCTCCTCTCACTCCCTTCCTTCTCTCCCGTCTCTCCCTGAATTTCGCTATCGAAGCGCTAAACTTGGGGAAGGGCACCAAAGTTGATATCATTAGCGAGTGAGTCGCGGTGAAAAACGATTATACCCGTGGCTAACCCATTTGCTTAAACCGCTCATGGGAAACCTAAAGCAAAGTGCTCGACTTCTTTTTTTTTTCTTCTTAATTTGAAGAGGAGAGGATAAAAAAGTTGGACCCGAGTGCCCCTCCCTTCCCTCACTTTGCGCTGGTTCACTTTCTCCCGTGTATTTGTGCACGCGGAAACTTCGAATTTTCTTATAAGTGTTGTATGTATAGTAGCGGTTTGATGCTCGGATTATTGCGCGGCTTTGTGCCGCTTATACGTCTCGTGGATTCGGCTGATGGAGGGTTAAATTGAGTTTGGATTAATCTTGAGATTGTGTCGCTGCGAGAGTCGTGGCTATCGATTGATCGGGTGAATATTGTTAGTCTGAAAACTCTTTCAATCAAATTAGTTGATTTGTTAACTATATGCATGGCTTTCTCCGTTGCTTTTGTTGTTATTGACAGAAAGTTGCAGTTTACTGAAATATGAGCAATATTTACGTATCGAATGGACGACCTACTTTACAAATAACGGATTTTAACAGAAAAATATTTCTCCTCTCTCTTTCGTTCTCAGTCAGACCCGAGAATGATTTTTTTACAGACAATAATTCAGTAAATTTATCTGGCAAAAACAGCAGCTTGTTTTATTTTGAAATCAGCCATCAGATCTAGAATAGTTTTAATTTAATGATTTGACTCTCGAACGAGTTGATTTCATTAAGCCTATCAGTCATCGCTGCGCCTATTATATTAGAAAGCAACTGTTTGCCCAATAAAATCAGTTATAAATAGTACCGAAGCTTTGCGTGTTCTTTTTTTCATTGTATCAAGTTACACAGAGCCATGTAAAAGCACGTTACGAACTTTTGGAATGCAATAACTTTTACCGCAGCCGCATTAATTCACTTGAACCCGTTGTATTTAATCTCTTTTTCGCAAAAAAAAAACGTTTATATTTCAGCTGTCCAATCTAAGCATTCGTATACACTCAGCCATGAAATTTTGAAAGCTTTTGAAATCATATTTAGACTCCACATTTTTATAATAAACGTAGTCACTGTTTCACGTGTCACTTGCAACGATACGAAAGCGGTTGAAAAAAAAAATAGTGTCCACGAAATTTCGTTCCCCGCCGAGCTTAACGCGTTTATGACATAATTGTACACTTTTTTGTGGTGTTAATAGCGTTAATTATGAATTTAATCACTTCTGTTAAGTAAGCGTAATTTCTTAACGCTTTGTGTCGAGGCAGTTGAGCAAATCACACCGAATCGCAATGTGTCGCTTACAGCGGACGTTTAAAACTTCTCTAAAAGCGCATAACCATCATCCATGCACCAAAAGTTAAAGCCAATTAAATACATACATATATATATATATATATATCAGCTGTTCCTCTCGTTTCATATAGTTTTACTACGAGCGACATTGTTGAGAAATATTTCTATTGTTGCTTTACGTGCCGAAATATAAGAATTCCTGGATTTACGGAAAGGAATTTGGAGCGAACATATATATAACAACAGAAATTGGGCTGGCACACGAGCCGCGGGGTAATGTGGACGAAAAATAAGGGCAAAAGGCAGGGGATATATAATGAGTACGGAATCTCCTTGACGTCGTGTATATACGCGCCCGCGTGGTTTATTATTATTTAAGGGGATTTCGGGAATTCGTTTTAAATTTTACGATCGTTTCGCGAATTTCGCTAACAATAATGAATACGTGGAAAGTGGGCTTTTCTTTGTAACCCGCGCACTTTAATCGGAATTGTGAATATCAAAATAGAGACGCTTGTTGAGAGTGGTAATTAATTCATTTACCAAAATTCATAATTTGCATCGTATCGCTCTTAATTTATAACGTAAAATAATAAAGGTGAAAATTTAACCTCATTCTTTCCAACTTTCTGTCTTCTCAACTCTCAGTCTTCATCCGAAAATCGAAGGTCAGCTCGATAAAGCCTATAAGAATGATAAATTTTTGCTGCGACGAAAGGAATCGCAAAGAAGAGTTATTAATAAATCCAAGGTTGCCTTCGAGAATCTAACCTGATCTCTTCCGTTTTTCTCCCCCTCTCTTACACTCCTTCAACCCCCGGTATACGGGAAAGTTCCGTCGATGCTTCGTCGCCTCGCGTTTATTTACGTCTCGCGCTGGGGGTTGATCGACGTGTGAGAGAGAGTGAGACAGCGAAAGAAACAGACAGAGAGAGAGAGAGAGAGAGAGAGAGGGAGTGAGGGAGAAAGAAAACGATTTTTCTCGCGCGGGCAAGAATCGTATAAGGACTCGACACGCTTGCATCTGTGTGTATACATGTATATACGCGTATTACGCCGTGGGTATACATGTATGTCTGCACATGTATATGTATATAGAGTCTCTCTCTCTCTCTCTCTTTCTGGCTTATCGATCGGCAGACTATGACGGGAGGGAAGGAGGGCAGGAAAAAAGCTTGCGCTCGCGGGATCAGCGGGTGACTCGGGACACGCTTCTCTCTCTCTCTCTCTCTCTCCGTGCGTGTGTGTGCGTGTGTGTACGTGTGGGTGGCGAGGGAGATTTTTAACCCTCCGCGTAGCTCGAACATTATTGTTTTCGAGGCAGAGTCGAGAGATACGAGATGAACTGTGATCAAGCGGAATACTTTTGTTACCAGAGTCGTCTTCTTCGAAAAGTAATGGGAGTTCTTTTTTTTTGGTTGGGTTCGAATCCTTTTTACAGTCTGCGTACAATCATTTTATTGCCAAGGGTTTACTACAACTTTTTCGGGGTGTTGTTTTACTCGTTATATTCGTAAAAGAAATTGTTATGTAAAGGGAAGTGGATTGAGCGTTTCGACTTTGTAACTGAACGATGTATATGTGTTGTATAGCCAACTTTGAGCCCTACTAAGTAATCAATAATCTCATCAGTAATCATAGATAAGCCTGATCAATCCAAAAGTGTAAAACGCTGCATTTTAAATACACTCGGCAAATTAAATATAATCAATCCCCTCCTCCTAATATTCTAAGATCGTCGCTCATCAGACGATCAGTTGCCGCTATCATTTTTTTCATACCTCAATCTCTCTTCGATTTTCATCGAGGAGTGTACTATACGGCAAGAGGAAAAGGCCCGGAGGCGGCGGTGGCGGCGGCGGTAGTGGCAGTCGGGGCAGACTCGCTCGTTGCACAATGGCAGCGCGCTGGATTTTTGTTAATGAGACATCGGCGTGCGCTGACTTACCGGAGTGTTCCTTCACTTTCCTCTCGTTTCTACCCTCTCTCTCTCTCTCTCTCTTTCTCTCCCTCTCTCTCTCTCTGTGTGAATGCATGCGGTTGGCACGCGCGAATGTTTGCCGCGGATAAGTGGCGGCCTCTCGTGTGCTTCTCGCTCGATCTGTTTCTTCTCTCTGCTTCTCTGGACCCGGGTATTTTTTTCTTCTTCCTTCTCTCTCTCTCTCTCTCTCTCTCTCTCTCTCGCTCTCTTTCGCTCGAGTTCTCGTTTATTAAAGACCAAACTGCGTGTGTATAGGCGTCGTGTTTTTTTTCCTTTCCGAGTTTGGAAACATATGAAGTTTGCGAGGTATATGAATATGTGTATTTTCTTTGTCTTCGGGATTTTTGGGTATACGATCGTTATTCACTTTCAGATTGAGTTATGCTTTTAGTGGGAATTGCGATTGTTAAAACATATAAATTGCAACAAAGATTAAACAAAATGATTTAATTGAATGCTTCAAGATCGATATTATGTCGTAGGTCGACGAAGAAAGCCTATATAACAAGTTTTGACCGATAGATCAAGTATATCAAATTGAATCAAATTGGATTCTTTTTCATTAGTTCCCATCGTGGAAATTTCCGCAGCTCCGTTTCACTATATTGATCCTACGGACTATTCCTACTTCAGCGATTTTCAAATGTATACCAGCCAGCTCCGACGTTATTTCATTGCACGCGTAGTTAATTTAGCTTATGACATATGATGAACAGCTTCATTCAATGCTCGGCTACGCCTGTCGTGGACTCATTGATAAATCCTATCACCTATGCACTTAATGAGCGCGAATATAAATTACATTATTGTTTAGCTGATATAAATGCCTTTTTCAAAAACACTTGAGGGCTAAAAATTTTAGTATCAGTAAATTTTAGTTCATTCTTGTCGAAACTCTCATCTATAAATTTTTAGCCACCGTATTTAGTAACGACAAATTATTAACGTAATTTTTTAATTTTAAAAATGTAAAAAGTGCAAAGAATTCTTTAGAAATGTCTGAAATCACGAATTGCTGTAACTATGCCAAGAGAGATTCGACAGTTTTCTCACACTACAACGGTAGTAAATACAGTCAGACTCTCTGCACCCAAAAGAAGCAAATCTGTCCCCCAAAAATTTACCAGCCACCGATACAAATCCTCCTTATCAAAGCCGCGGCGCGCGCCTTAACACCTCCAACACCCCCCAATACTCGTCCAGCATCGCCATGTATACACACTCCGCAGTCAATTCTCATCGGAGAGATGTGCTGCCGGCAGCTTCCTTCGCTAACCCCGAATGTGTTTCGTACCCTTCACATAATGTTCCTTCGGCTTTGCACCTATCGCAGTCGTTAGCTTTGTCAAAGTAGGCGTGGAAAGAGCGAGAGAGAGAGAGGAGCGCACACACAGCAGCTAAAATAAGAGAAAAGCCGCTGCGCGCCTCGGCTCTCCGGAGAGGGTTCGAAGAACCCGAGTTCTTCCTCCCTCTCTCTCTTCTCTTCGGCCTTCTCCGTCCTTCTCGCTTTTTCTTCTCTCTTTCTATCTCTCGCGGCGGCGACGGCGGCGGCAGCAGCAGCAGCGGCGGCTCTCTCTCTCTCTCTCTCTTGCTCTTGCAGCGAGTTTAAGCGCGAGGAGGAGAGTTTCGGGATGTTATATCCGAGGCACGCGACGACGACCGTACGAGTGGGAACGAAACAGATTATATATATTGCGCGCGCACGCGAGCGTGTGTGTGTGTGCACGAGAGTGCGTTCCAAGTTTCGAGGCGAAGTTTCGTCCTTGTTCCTCTCTCGAGCTGCTGCTGCACTTTTTTTTTATTCTCCTTCTTTCCTCCTTTTTTTCACCGGAGAGAGAAAGATTCTTTCGTTCTGTTCCTTGGCTTTTGTGCGGATCGCTCATGCGGATGATGGGTTCATTTTCCAAAAGTAGAGAAGCGTTTTTTCCTTGTGCTTTCTGCGTTTTTCGGGACGCTCGTTTTTTTTTTTTGAAACTCGGGAGTTTGTTCGGAGTGTGGTCGAGATTCCGATTGTTTTTGTATAGGTACGGGGAGAAAGCGAAAAACTTGTTTGTCATAAACGGTATCTTCGACTTTTTCCGACTTCTTTTGAACTTTGTAACATTGCGAACGGATTAATCGATGTGGATTCGTTGACTCCGCATTGGATAATAAAAAACGTAAAAGATTCAACCGTTCGCGTATCATTTATACCCAATTAAAAATAGTTTATACAAATTCAACGAGCGATATTGCAGCGAATAAACAGAAACGATCGTTTTCTTGGCCAATAAATAACCTTGTTTACAAAAAACAAACAGGAGAGCTTTCAAATAGTGCGAACACGTTTTCATCGTTTTATTGACATTATGTAAGTTGGAAAATAGCGTTAAAAAAAAAAAAAAAAAAACAATGCGCGCACGCAGAAAAAAAGGAAAACTTATGAAATCAATGCATAAAAGAACCGCTTTAAATTTACTTTTTCCAAGACTATAAATGCCCGCGGTACGTCGCTTTTTCCAATGAAACATTCGCTCGTAATTCTTTTTACGGGCATACCTAATCAACAAATGAAGAAATTCGTCTTTGCTGCTGTGTATATATCCTTCGCTATTAATACTTTTCAATCGCTAATAATTGGGTAAGAAATCTTGCAGAAGTAGCTTTGCAATAAGTCACGCGGAAGTGAGATACAAATAACGTCATAGAATTGCAGCCAATTCATTTATTTTTAAACTACTTTTGTTATTTTTGAAAATAGTTGCGCGCGATGCACTTAAAAACAGAGTATGTGCATATCTTAATTTCTGAAGCTGCAAATTAAATATACGCGCATGATACCAAAATCTCGCGATCAAAATTTCAAACTAAAAAGTAAAGAAGCAAACATATCCGGTCACATTGTTCACAAATTGCAGCCACTGAATAGGTAACCCGAAATCTTGGAACTGCCACGACTTCAAAGTACGTGTGATCCTCTGCCTCCGCCCGCCCCTAAAACTACGCGAAACGTCGAATTCATCGATAAACACAAGCGAGACAGACGAGAATCAATCGTCGTGTATACGCTCGCTACCTCTCTCTCTCTCTCTCTCTCTCGCTGTCTCTCTGTCTCTCTGTCTTTTCACTTCTCCACGGCTCCCTGACCCTATTTGCGGTCCTCTGCCGCGCTCCGATCGATCGATCGAGGTTAGGATTCGAGTTTCGGAAGTCAGCCGAGTCACGACCGCACTGGATCGCTTGGTTAACTGTATGTGTGTGTGTGTGTGTGTTTATGCGCGCGCAAGTGGAGGGGAGAAGTCGAAGGGAGACTTTTAAATTTTGGCCGAGTTGAGATTGGTCTGGTCTTTTTCTCTCTCACTCTCCTCTTTTTCTGACTTTAAAGAGATGCGGTTTTCACTCTTTTCCGCGTGCTTGTTTAGTGCGAAGAGGTGAGAAATGCTTTTTTATTCCAGTTTCATCCATCTTTTAAGAGTTTCTGTTTAGGCTGCGCTAAGTGCTCGATGCTTTTTTTTTCCTTGCTTCAAACTCAGTTTTAAATTAAATCGATATCGAGTAGACGAATAAGCTCAAACTTTAAATCCAAATATTTTTCGTTCGCTTTCTCAAACCAACTAAATATTAATTAACTACCGTATCCTCTTTTTGCGCGATTACGAAGGAAAGGGTCTTTAAACGCCTTCTTAAATATTAAGACAGCAGAGACGGTAAGTGCGTAATGAGTTTTTCAGCGTAAATGCATAAAGTACGAGGCCCACTTCATGATCTTGTATAGACGCAAAAAAGGTTGAAAGGTACTTGAGCAACGCCACGTCAAGTATTATGGGCTTAGGCGGGTCTGGTTTCGGGGACTGCTTGTGTTTTTATCAACGATTTTTTGTATGCGCGCCTCGCTGTCGCTGCCAGAATCCCGTACTTGGCGGTTTCGGCGATAGAGATAATAAAGGCTCCGTTTGACCGCGCTAGCTGATAGTGATTTTTCACTAAATAAATATAAATAGTTGACGGGCAGGCTCGTTTATGTATAGTCCGTATCTGCGGTTAGCGGTGAGCCTCATTCCACATGCTTACTTTCAGAAGTTATTTTACATTTATTATTATGAGGTGGAGTATCATTTAATAAAGCTTATTGACGAAGCATTTTATGCGACGTCTAAATGTATAAAGAAACAGAGCATAAAAGACGCAGTAGCTATTTTTCTAATCTCCCAGTTCACAGAGGCAATCTGGGTGTTCACTAAAATCGTCGAGATCCTTGTACAACAAGAGAATATCGATCCGCAACAACTCTGCATCGCAACCATTACAGTTTCTGGTTCCCCTTGTATCGTGTCGTCACACACACACATACACACACTCTGTCTCTCTCTCGATTTCTCCTCGACAACAGCAGCGGCAGTGGCAGTAGCACACAAGTCGAATCGTCCCTTTCGGGGACCACTTGAAGTATACGTGAACAATGGCCGGCTGCTGGCGTGTATACCGCCTCTCTCTCTCTCTCTCTCTCTCTTTCTCCTTCTTATACCTGCCTGGCGTGGTGGTGGGTATGTTGGCCAGGTGCAGGCTTCTCTCTCTCGGCCCTGACCTTATGCGCGCGAGTATACGTACGCGCCCTGACGTCTCTTCGAGCATGCTTTGCGCGCCTAGTTTCTATGTTGCTTCTTCTCTTTTTTTTTTCCTTTTGGGATGGACGAGAGGGGTCGGGGGGAGGGAGAAACTTTGGGGAAAAGAGGGTTCTCAATTCGGCCTTTTAAAAACTGTCTCGAGAGTCTATGCCGTCGCGCGATGCTTCGGGGGATTTAATGCTGCTCTACGGGTCCTTTAAGTAATCGGCAGATGCCTTTTTAGTGAATGAATTTTGGGATCGGAAGAAAGTTTGATTTTTCTTGATTTTTGTCATGCCTGAAAAGTGTTTTTTTTTTCTTTTTTGCTTCACTGTCATTGTTATAAGGTGGGTCGGATAAAAATAATTTTATATTCTTATAAATAATATTTTTACAATATTTAATTTGAATTATTTGTATATTTATAAGCATTACTCAGACGTACGGAATGCTGAGCATATATTTTTACGGATTTCTTTCAATTGCTATTAAGAATTTTTATTACACTATTCTTTTGAAGAATGAAGAAACGACAAGGAGAGAACTTGAAGTTGAATAATTTTTCTTTGTTGTTATTGTAATATGTTCACCTAAGTGAGAAAATAATTCTTCATTCGAAGATTGTGAAAAAAACAGTGCTAAATCTCCACGAAGAATCTATTTGTTTCGTGTAATGCGACTATTAAACTTCACGAACTATAAACGTTTTATTTCCCAACTTTGCATAAAGTTTCGCATCTAATAAAGAACTTTATGCAAATACCATTTTCATAATTATTAACATCACCTCTGTATACTTACGAAGCATAAAACGAGAATTATTTACGGGATCGTAGATATAACTAACCTAAATTTTTCGCAAGATACTTTTCTGCGCATAGGGTATAAGAAATGATTTTGCATTTCAAAGGCATATCTCGTTTGCTCGGGCTTGTAAGGATAAAGACTTTATGCGCGAGCCGCGGCAAAGCTCGAATAAAGATTTTTCCCTGCGAAGTATCGTGAAATCGCTCCAATGTGTCTTTCTTTCTCTCCTTTTTTCTCCCCCTGTCGTGTCTAGAGGTCGTTTTAAGTTTGTGAAAATAGCGAGGGAATATCGACGAGGTGTTCGGAAAAAGGTTTTTTACAGCTCCGAGGTGTAGACGATCCAGCAAACTTGCCTCTCTCTCCTCTCTTCGTCTTTTTTTTTTATTTCGCCTCGCTAACTCGCGAACGAATAGATATTTCTTTTCTCTCTCGGTCATTCTGCATCTTTATCGCTTTCTCATTTTACTCGACCCTATGTCTCTCACCTTTTTTCGCCACTTATATCTTTCTTTCTCTCGTCGCTACTATTATACAATATTGTATTTCTCTTCAGGCTTGACTTTTATTCGCGAAAAATTTGTATATTTCCGAGACGATTCTTTTATTGGCGAGGCGCTTCGAGCGCCGGTGCATTTCACATTCAACGGCAGTAAGTAAATATTTATGTTTTGATAACCGATACATTACCAACCAAGGGTTACAGTTGTTTTAATGCATAACGCGTGTAATCTTTTGTACAAAGAATAGAAAGATAAAGTGCAATAAAGTTATTCAAATGTTTTTCATCTCTTTTGTGAATATCCCACTTTTAGCCATTAATCTTATCGATTGAGTAATATTTATCCTATAAGCTGTTCATAACCTCTTACACTGTTGTCGTATTTAAATTTAGCAAACAATGTAGAGTCACTGGTGCTGTATCCGTGTGATTACTGGTACGAATGGTAATAATTGTTTAGAATATATAAAAGACAGTATTTTTTTTTCAGTTTTAAAACAAAACTGTATAATTTACTTTATACCAGACCTGGCGTTTTCCTATATTACACTTATTATAGGTTATGCGTAACTTTCTAAAATGTGACCGAAAGTTTGCGCAACTTTTATCAAAGTACGTCGGGGAAACGACCTTTGATGAAAAATTTATGGAACACGCATCTGCCACTACAGGTAAAACATAATTGCTCCTCCCTTATATATGACAGGCTAATCCAATATCAGTGTAAATTTTTCCCCAGACCTTGCCTGAATTCTGACCAGATATTGCGTGTTAGTACCTTTTATAATAAAAAGAACTTCCTCCACTTATCTAAATCTGAACATTGGTGATTCAATATTGGTTTTAATATCCGGCAATTCCACTTAATATTCAACTTGAAATAGCAATTAATTTCGAAATTGTTAGACAAATTCTGAGAAGCCTCTAATCGATAAGTCAATCTCTAATAGAAAAGTGACATAATTTTTCAGAAAATTCAAGCCTTAATGAAAATTGAAGTTTGTCCCTTGAAAGTAACCATTTTACCCACGACATTAAAATCATTGGAAATATGACAGTAACTAATCGTATAGCTCACCCGCATCGTTTAGTAGCTACTAGAAACATATTTTATTTGTACAGATAGCAGGACAACATTCACTCGGGTCAGACAATGGAAAAATTAATCATCTTTCACTTAAACAACAAGCTGCTTAGCATATTGCCAACAGTCGCCCAGTGATTATTCAAAGTCATGATTTGCCCAACTAGCAGTCGATAAATTCTGGCGTCGTAAAAATAAGCCATGCGCACACACGCGAACACACCTTCTCTTTCTCTTCTTTCCGTCTTTCTTCTCACACCTTCCTCAATCATCTCATTACTCGCATCTTCCTCGCCTCGTCCGCCTCCCACCCACTTTCTCTCACTTTTCCCTTCTCCACCATTTTCCCATCTCCATGCCTATCCTTACTCTCCTCCCATACTCACTCTCGCTCACAGCCTCTCTACGAGGCGGCTGATAACAGGGCGATAAAGGCTGCGGCTGACAACCTACTTTGATAAAGGCCTTGGCTGCTAGCTCCTCTCTCTCTCTCTCTCTCTCTCTCTCTCTCTCTCTCTCTCTCCTCGTCGCTTGCAATTTCAGACTGGTGCATACTCTCTCCTCACCATATACCTATACTCTGATTTTCCATCGTCATTTTCTTCCTGTCCCTTCTTTTTATTCTTCTTCGTCTTCTTCTTCTTCTTACCCGAGCCGAAGACGTCTTTCTTCAGTTGGGCGGACACTCATTGAAACGGACGTTCGATAATCGAAATTTCGATGGGGGAGGAGGGTAATGGGAATGGCCAACTACTACTGCCTAGACGATACAAACCTAACCTCGAATTCCGCGGACCTTTTGGTAAGTTGGCCTTTGATGCGATATATAGGTCTCTCTTTCTTCTCTTACTTATTTCGTTCATTCGATGTCCTTTGCCCGACGTTTTATGATCCCGCGAGTCTACGACTTTGGCGTAAGGGTAGTGCTACGACGCTCACATGCCCCCTTGTGTCGGACGTGTATACATAATGGGCAGAAGCGAGATACAATCACTGAAGTACACCCTCGTGTGCGTGTGTTTTCTTCTCGTCGACAATAGGAGCTTTCTCTCTCTCGAATTTAAATGGATACTTGAATTCGCGAGCGAAAAGACGTGCTTTTCCGGCTTTGCTCGAGCTTTTTTATTAGATACGCTTTGTTAACTTGCGAGATTCAGTTGTAATTGGAGGCTCGATCCCTTTTCTTTTCTTCTTTCGCTCGATGGTTTTGTTGGGGGGATGTTTAAGGATCAGACCGCCTTTGATGTATGAGATTGTTGCGATAGTTTTATCAGCCACTTTGCACGCTTCGTGCCATGACTACGATATCTTTTAGATAGCATTATAATGGCAAACTAATGATGAATTCTTGTTTTTTTTTTGTTACAGGTAAGCTTTTCGGAGACTGAATTCAATGGCCACCATTAGAAAATTGTGAGTCTGTTTATGTTTGTTGTAAAAGTATATCTACGAATGCAAACTGTCGAAAAACCAAATGAAAAGCCGTTAGCATTAACATTGCCTGTCACTCTCCTGTGTAATCAATGGCTTCGCTTCGCCTGATCCACTAATTTTGGGCGCGCTTTGTTAGCTAATCCGATTGTCTCTGATCAACGGAGCAGATGCACAAATCGCGAGTGTGCGCAGAGACGTTTTATTTTGTGTGTATAGCGAAACACATTAAAACTCGGTCACGCTTAATCGAGTCAGGCGATCTCCGCGATACTTTGCCAAATAATCGTCTAATATTAGCGTTGGACGTAGAAAAAAAGTAGAAGACAAAGAAGATAAACTTTCTAACTGTTATATCAGATTTACCTTATTATGGCGGCTACTAAAGTACTTGGCATGTAATTAGTATGCAGTTGATACATTAAATTTGCAAATTTAAAATTTCGGAAGCATTACGTGTCCCCATAAATATAGTCCCATTACCGATAGCATAACCTCTAATTTATTGTGTGGCGGCTAAATTATTTTTATTGCCTAATATTTCACAATTAAAATCGCCTATTAAACTTTTCTGCGGTAAATGACAAGAAAATGCGACTATAAATTTTACTTCAATAACATCAGCTTATTACATACAATATTTAAATATGACTAAGGTAGTTGATCCGGTTCTCGATACCGACCCGGTTGTCGATAGTTTTTGTACAAATATTATTATATCTTATTATAGACATAATAAGTATTATAGAAAAAAAATTATTCTTGAAAGAAAAAATATTAGTTAATTGTTTAATATATGATTTGAATTACTCGCTCATGCAACGACTGGACAAAAAATAATATAAAAGATAGTACCTTCAACTCGATGTTGTCGGCCATTCTCGTTACGTACGGAGCTAAGCTCATGCGTGGAGTTCAGAGCGTCGTTTTAACGTGTTTTTAGTCTTTTATACTTGGAACCAAGCTAAATCATCATCACGAAGTCATCAAGGGCAAGGAGAAAAAGGTAGGATATAATTTATTTATAAAGAATTAATTTAAACGCGTTATCTGATAACCCCTCCTTGAATTGCGTGTTTGTAGCAATTCTCGATAGCTTGCAAGTGTCGTGTAACCTAACCTTAATTTTTCAGAGAAAATCTTTGAAAAACCCTTACTCTTTGCAAAAAGCAGTAGATGCAGTGAACAATAGAGAAGAAATTATAACAGAAAATGCAACAGATAAAGAAGATCCATTAATTTTTATAGAATCAAATATAAATTCAGATGTTCTACAGAAATTCAAAAATAACAATTTTCAAGAGTATAAAGAGCTTTACAACTTTTGGTTGCGTGTATGCAAGAAGTTGAGTGAAAATTGTTTATTATTATATTTATTTCTGTTTTATATTAATAAAATTATATAATTTTAATAAAAGTATAATTTCTGTCAAAAAGAAAACTATAAATAACTTGTCAAAAAAATAAAATCTAGCATAACCCTTAGGGCTCGGACAGCCAAAAGAATGAGGAATAAAGAATAAGAAAATAACATTGGTTACTATATCTATATACATAAGAAATAACAGGAATATGGAGGAATAACTTTTTATTTTTCATATGTACAGATATAGAAACCAATGCGATTTTCTTATTCCCTCATTCCTCATTCTTTTGGCTGTCCGAGCCCTTAATCTACAACCATAATTTTCGGAGCTATAGAGAATTCGGTGCGTCGACTATCGACAACTGCTCCCAACCTTAAACTGAATATCGACAATTGCTACATTGTTTAATAATTGGTGAAAGGCTTGATCGATCATCATGGAACGTAAATTGTTGTTAACATTTAAAATTCTTTATTAACGACGACGACGTTTCGAGGGTGTAAGAACATATATCCTCCTCTTCAGGCTTAAACGACTTAAAAAACTAATGCATAACTTTAATTTGTTATCATAAAACGCTACAACTCACGAAAACGTTTATCTACAAACGTTTTATGATAACAAATTAAAGTTATGCATTAGTTTTTTAAGTCGTTTAAGCCTGAAGAGGAGGATATATGTTCTTACACCCT
>UELU01136222.1:3606-15628 GCA_900490025.1 Megastigmus dorsalis | reverse complement strand
GATAAGTACAGGTGTACCGCAAGGAACAATACTCGGTCCATTACTGTTTATTGTATACCTAAATGAATTCATGAGCATATTGCCTGAAAACTGCATTATCTCGTATGCAGATGATACAGTTATTCTAAGTACAGATGTTAACTGGCAAAAAGCAGAAGAAAAAATGAACAAATATTTATATGAAGTGCACAACTGGATTGCACTAAATGAATTATCGTTAAATATATCTAAAACAGTATATATGGGTTTTGGAATTTATAGCAATAGTGCTCCAACTAATCTACAAATTCATATCAATGATAGAAAGATCGAAAGAGTCTATAGTACTAAATACCTAGGTGTCATTTTGGATTATCAAATAAAGTGGGAAAATCACATTAGATATATAACAAATAAAACAAAGTACTTGCTATTCATATTTAATAAACTATGTAAAATAATGCATAAAAAATCATTACTGACAATATATTATGCGTGTTTCCACAGCATTGCAACTTATGGTATCATAGCCTGGGGTGGAGCTTATAGTAATGTACTAAATATATTAGTACGACTTCAAAATAGAATATTAAAAATAGTTTTAAAAAAGGATAAAGAATTGAATAGACCTTTAACAATTAGAGAATCGTTTGAAATAGAATGCTTATTACATTTTTACAAAGATCTTCAAAAGAAATATATAGACTCAAACAGTAATACTAGAAACAAATTTTTAAACCTACCTAAAATAAAAAAAAACTATTAGTCTCAAGAATAATGAAACAATAGCAATTAAAACTTTCAACAAACTGCCAAATGAGCTTAAAACGCTACATCTAAATAGAGATACTATCAAGATGAGGCTTGTTAAATGGCTAAGGGATAAAACATTGAACATTAATTGACATAATTTAATCTAATTTTAATTTATTTCATTTTAAATAAACATTGTTAATTAATTTAATTTCCACACATATTACAGATTGTTTATTAAGTGCAATAGCCCAAACAGGGGCAATCGTAGAATGTAAGTTTGATTACCTCTTTAGGATGCGAGTTACTCTGTTATATGGATTGTATAATTTGATGTAAACTTGTATGTTTTTGTACTCTGGTAAATAAATAAATAAATATTTACCTCGAACCTTGCGATTTCCGAATTTACTTATGCGCGGAAGACCCTTATTCGAGCAGCACAGTCACACGCCTTTACTGCTGAAATCAGATTGTTGAGGCAAGGTCGACCCCTGCCAAAGGGAAATGCGTTGCAAAAACTGAATTCCATTATCCGTAAAGTCGATGGTCTTCTCCGCGTTGGCGGCCGACTCACCAATTCCATGCTATCGTACAAACGTAAGCATCCCCCCCATCCTACCGCGCCGCTCCGCTCTTAGCGTTTTGTTTGTACGATGGTCGCATCTCATTGCGCTTCATGCTGGACCTACCCTCACGACAAATGCACTTTTGCAACACGCGTGGATTTTAGGTATGCGTCCGCTTGTCAAGACGGCGATTCGTAATTGCGTCACATATCAACGCCATAAACCTCGTCTGGCGCAATAACTCATGAGCGATCTCCCGGGAGCTCGCGTAACTCCAGCGCGACCGTTTACCACTGCTGGTTTTGATTATGCGGGTCCAATCCCAGTCCGAACCTCTAAAGACCGGGGACAGCGCTCTTACAAGGGCTATATTGCGCTTTTTATCTGTTTCGCTACAAAGGCTGTGCACCTTGAGCTAGTCAGTGACCTCACCACTGCTTCTTTCATTGCCGTTTTTCGATGTTTTTCGAGTCGGAACTTATACAGCGACAACGCTACGAATTTTCTAGGAGCGGATACCGAAACTTCTGAGTTTTACAAATCGACTGCTTCGACTTTCGCTTCCGATGGAACGACCTGGTCGTTCGTTCCACCAAATACGCCCCACTATGGTAGTTTATGGGAGGCTGGAGTTAAAGCGACGAAACATCTATTAAGACGGTCAATTGGCGACCACACGCTGACGTTTGAAGAATTATCTACCGTATTGACAGAGATCGAGGCGTGCCTTAATTCTCGCCCGTTGAGCCCACTGACAGCTGATCCAGACGATCTAAACGTCCTGACTCCAGCTCATTTTCTGGTAGGAGCTACCTCAGCGATCATCCCCGACGAAGAAGCTCCGGATGTCCCAGAAAACAGGTTGAACAGTTTCCAATTGATGCGACGGATTCGCAATCAATTTTGGAAACAATGGACCGATGACTACCTTCAACATCGTACCTTCAAGGCCGTAACAAGTGGCGAACCCCTACCGATAATTATCGTGTCGGACAATTGGTTCTCCTTAAGAATGATCGTTGTCCACCTTCGAAGTGGCCATTGGGCCGTGTTATTGAAATGCATCCAAGTAAGGACAATCTGATACGTGTAGTTACCGACAAAACTGCTATTAGCACGTATCGCCGACACATTAACTGTTTAGCCTTGCTTTTACTTGAACAAACCCCAAAGAAGACTGCCAGTCAAGATTAGCAACTCTTTATTCGTCCGTCTGATGAAGGCGGGCGGGGTGTTCGCTCCCATGGGGCGCTTCGTTGGATTAAATTTTCGCGCAATCTGTACTGCGCGCGCGCCCTCTTCTCTTCTAATGGGTCCCGCGCATGCGCGCGTTCTGGGTGGAGCGAGAGGACAGGGGACTGAGGCGAGCGGCGCATTCGTGTGCGAACCAGCGTGGTGTGCGAGAGTCCCATGAGGGTCTGGTGGTTCGGTGCCTGCCAAACTGTACACCCTTGGCCTCTGTGCCGTGGAATTTGGTGAGTGTGGTGACCTGGACGAAGCACCTACAGCTCCGTTGGGTGTGTTCGTTGGACGTTCAACACGAGACAACAGCCACCCTGAGGACCCATCTGTGCGGCAGCAGCTCACCCGCAGTTTGCTGCCCATACCCGTTCCGGGGCAAGGGCTGTTCCCGTATCCGAGACGTCGGAGCCCTGGAACGCGCGTGAGTTGGGCACCTCCCAGAGTCAGGCGCACGTGGTTGTAGAAAAGAAAGCTCTCTGCGGCGAAGAAAAGGGCTACACACGCGCTAATCACGAATACCACGAGCGACCTCATAAGATGCGGTATGTTTATTTACCTTCTATGTTTATACATTTCTCCCGAATATTTATTATTTAATGCGATCTACGCAATTGCGCTTATACCTCACTCTGTATTCCCACTTATGCAAATATTTATATTAAATGAATAAAGAATCCATTTTGTTAAATTGAGGTGTATCTTATTTGAAGACCCCGCATGAGTCGCCATTCTTACTTGAGGAGTTGAACGGTCAAAGAAGGGTTGTTGCCTGACAAGGAGTAGCTGAATCAAACACTACATAAATATTTTTAAAAGAATCAAATTAAAGATTTTATAAGGCCTTCAAATAAAGTACAGCGATATTTAACAAAAATACAAACTTTAGTTCAATTAAATTACACAAGCACAAAAAAAAAAGTGAACAGACCCAGAGACTCGACCTATCATTTCTTATGTATTTTGACAAGCTGAAACCGAATCCGAGCGTAGAATAGCTTCAGGACCCTTTATTTTTTTTAAATCAAGAAAAAACGCCCAGAAAATCAGAAAATCGATCCTTACGGGGCTTACAGTAGGTAAGGGTTCAGTGAAAAAGTTTAGAGTACCTGAAAATGACTACAAATGTTATTTTTTATGTACTCTGACGCGCTGAAGCCAAAACTGAAGTTTATTTTACTTGTACGCTCTTTAAATTTTGAAAATCTGGTGGAAAACCTAGCAAAATCGCTGAAAATTTTGAGGCTTCGCACTGAAAAGCTTGGGTTAATCAGGCAATGAATTTTTTTGTGAGTGTATCATACATGATTTTTGTGTATTTTGACGCGCTGAAACCGAAATCACGGTCTATTTTACTTGTACGTCCTTAAAATTTTGAAAAAATGGTGAAAAATCGTAAAAAATTCCAAAAAAATCGTTAAAAAACATTAAATTTTGCGTGCAAGAGCGAAGTATTCTAGCAATACTTTTTTTTGCAATTGTATTATACATGATTTTTGTGTATTTCAATGCATTTAATATGACTCAGGTTCCAAAATCTCTTCAGAGACCTTTATTTTTTTTACGCCCGAAAAAAAAACTGAAGTCGAAATATTACTGCGTTAGGGCATTTTAAGAAAAAAGTCACCTTTAGTTTTTCAAATTTTACAACATTAGTGTTTTAGAAAAAAAGGTTACAACATCGAAGGCTACACAATTTTCTTACACTTTCTTTCGGTTGTAATGAAAAGGATCCAAATCTTTTATTTATCGAAACAGAGAAAAGGAAGTTCGAAAATTTCATGCTACAGATACAGAACTCTCATTGACATATTCTATAAATGTGAAAGAAGTTATAAATTAATTAAAGCCTAATTGTTACAAAGCTGAAGAGTGGAGATTGTTTATTGACTCTTCCAAAGGTAGCCTAAAAGCTATTCTTCTCCATAATGGCAATACGTTTGCACCTAATTTCAATTGCCCATTCGACTAAGATAAAGGAAACATTAGAACTTAGAAATAGTTTTGGAAAAAATAAAATATGCAGAACAGAAGTTAGTGGTGATCTTAAGATTATAACTATGCTTCTTGGACAGCAGTCAGGTTTTACAAAATATCAATGTTTCTTATGTCTATGGAATAATAGAGCTAGAGATAGTCACTACGTACAGCAGGCATGGCCGGAAAGAACAGGCTTTGATCCTGGATCGGAAAACATCATTTGCATACCTTTAGTTGATTCATCAGTTATTCTGTTTTCACCCCATCATATTAAATTAGGCCTCATAAAACAGTACGTTCAAGCTTTGAACAAAGATGGTGATTGCTTTCAATACCTAGCAGAAAAGTTTCCGGAAATAAGCAATGCTAAACTAAAAGAAGGCATTTTTGACGGTCCTCAAATCCGAACCATGTTTAACGATGATAGATTCGTTACAAAAATGACCAACAATGAAAAAGCAGCATGGCTAGGTTTCAAAAAAGTTGCTAAGAACTTTTTGGGTAATCAGAAAAGTGAGGATTACCAGAACATTGTTAAGGAAATGTTAGAAAGTACAAGCGATTATACTGCTTGATAAACTTGAAATTGCATTTCCTGCACTCGCATCTGGACTATTTTCCAGAGAACCTTGGAGATTATAGCGAAGAACAGGGTGACCGATTTCACCAAGACATCTAGGAAATGGAACGCCGCTACCAAGGAAAGTGGGGTGTTAATGTGATGGCAGATTTTTGTTGGATGCTGAAAAGAGAAACCAAGCCGAGGGGAATAAAAAGAAAGAAAAATCCGCTGCTTAGGTCGTTTGAAGACAGCAGAGTTCGTTACAAACGAAAGAAAGTGTAAGAAAATTGAGTAACTAAAATGTTTTAACGTTTTTTTCTAAAACGCTAATGATGTAAAATTTGAAAAAGTAAAGGTGAGTTTTTGCTTAAAATACCCTAACACAGTGATATTCCGACTTCAGTTTGTTTTTTTTTCGGGCGTAAAAAAATAAAGGTCTCCGGAGAGATTTTGGAACCTGAGTCAGATTAAATGCATTGAAATACACAAAAATCATGTATAATACAATTGCAAAAAAAGTATTGCTAGAATACTTCGCTCTTGCACGCAAAATTTAATGTTTTTTAACGATTTTTTAGCATTTTTTACGATTTTTCACCATTTTTTCAAAATTTTAAGGACGTACGAGTAAAATAGACCGTGATTTCGGTTTCAGCGCGTCAAAATACACAAAAATCATGTATGATACACTCACAGAAAAATTCATTGCCTGATTAACCCAAGCTTTTCAGTGCGAAGCCTCACAATTTTCAGCGATTTTTCTAGGTTTTCCACCAGATTTTCAAAATTTAAAGAGCGTACAAGTAAAATAAACTTCAGTTTTGGCTTCAGCGCGTCAAAGTACATAAAAAATAACATTTGTAGTCATTTTCAGGTTCTCTAAGCTTTTTCACCGAACCCTTACCTACTGGATCGATTTTCTGATTTTCTGGGTGGTTTTTCCGATTTAAAAAAAATGAAGGGTCCTGAAGCAATTCTGCGCTCGGATTCGATTTCAGCGCGTCAAAATACATATGAAATGATAGGTCTAGTCTCTGGGCCTGTTCACTTTTTTTTGTGTGTCAGTATTATTAAACGCTATTATTTCTCTAAATAACAATAAACGGCTCGAAATAAATTCCTTATATAGATCACATGGCCTAAGTTGTACCGAATTCAATTTAAATTTAAAAAATTACTTAAACCTAAAAAATAACACAAAAAATCATGTTATAGTTGGGGATTTTAATATAAATATAAAGGACTTTAACTCAATAAATAACGATTTTATCACTAATCTCTTAGAAAAAGGTTTCCTTCCAAGTTTCACAAAAACTACTAGACCCTCAAATAACTACACAGATGAAGGATCTCGTATAGATGATATCTTCATCAAAACAGATTCAATAAACACAAAAGCTCTTAAACTTATGGTCCACATAACTGACCACTACCCGTTATTACTAGAATTAAAAAATAATTACTAGAATTACAAACTCTTGACAAACAGCAGTGACACAAATGAGAACATGTATTACTATAATTATAAAAAATTAATAAATTCTGCGATAGAAATAAACTGGAACAACTATAAAAACTTAAATGATCCTAATATTATAATAAATTCGATGATAAAAGATATCCAATTCGGCATAGAAAGGGCTAAATACACAAAAGCTAAAAAACGTAACTCAAAAAGAAAACTCCTAGAAACAACTGGATAACAATTGCAATAGTAAATTCATGTTACACAAAAGAAAAGTTATATAACAGAATAAAGCAAAACCCGGATAATCTTGAACTAAAAAGTAGATACAAAACATTCTGCAAAATTTTAACTAATGCCATCAAAATAGTAATGATCCCGGAAAACTCTGAGCCTGCATTAATAACAAAATAAGAAGGAGCAAAAACAAAAGCGAAACCACAATGAAACAAACTAAAAATGAAACTAACACTAATCAAAAACAAAACTGAAATAGCGTATACAATGAACAAATACTATTGTAAATTAGGAGACACTGAGTAATAAACTTATAACTCCAAATAAGGAAATCGAACTACCTAAAAGTAACCCAACCCTAATACACTATTTATCAAGCCTACAAGTAAATACGAAATAGTAAAAATGAGAAACAACTTAAAATTAAAAAAAGGTGGTGTCGATAACATTAATGCAAAAATTCTGAAAACTATATCATATCAAATAGCTGATACTTTAGCTCATACTTTTAATCTCTGCATTGAAACGTCAATATGGCCGGATGCACTAAAATCAGCAGAAGTAATACCGATGTACAAAGCAGGTAGCAAAAACGAAATGACTAATTATAGACCTATATCCTTAATTTCTAACATAGCAAAAATTTTTGAAAAAATAATTCATAATAGAATTACTAACTTTATAGTTAAACATAATATAATTAGTAAAAACCAATTTGATTTCATTAAGAATATAGAAACAAAAGATGCTTTAAATCGTGTAACTAGAATTATATATGAAAAACTAGACCAAAGTAAACCTATTGCCATCACTTTCCTATACTTAGCAAAAGCTTTTGTACGGTAAATCATAAAATTTTGTTAGATAAGTTATATGCGTATGGAGTTAGAGGAAGGGGACCTAAACTCATGGAAAGTTATTTAAACAATAGAAAACAAACAGTTAGAATAGGCTCGCAAACTAGTGATTCAGAAACCATTAGCACAGTACTACCACAAGGAACTATTCTAGGACCCTTACTTTTTATTCTTTATGTAGGTGACTTACTAACAAATATGTCCGATAATTCCATTTTTTCTTATGCGGATGATACCGCTGTAGTATCAATAGGCAAAACGTGGACGGAAGTTGAAAATATAATGAACAAGTACCTTGAAGATGTATCAACAGGCTTAGACTTAACAAATTAACCCATTAACAACCAAAAGGGCTAATTTTTTTGCTGATTTTCGACGCAATTTTTTCCGTAGTTGTAGGCCTTAGAAAAATTTTGCAAACAGGTGTTTAAACATGAAATTCAATGCCCTTTCAGAATTTTGGCTCAAAATTGTGATTGACTGTGTAATAAAAAAGTTATAGCCAATTATACAAAAAAAAAAGTGAAAATTTTTGCAAAAAATCAAATTTGCGATTTTTTTAGCAATGTTATCGTGAAGGAATCATGATATAAATATGATCAGGAGTGATCACGACTATCAAAGTATATCAGGAAATTTTGGTGGAATTTTTGAACCACTCCTTCCAACAAAATGGCGGCCAAATCGAAAAAAGAACATAAAAAACATAACTCATTTTTTTTTCTTGGAAACTATTGAGTTTAGAGAAAAAGTTTATGGAATAAAAATGCCTTAAAATTGCTCATAGAACACCCTCAATTTTTTTCAGAATTTTTGGAGAAAATTTTTGAGTTTTTGGAAAATTTGGAAGATACAATTTTCCAAAATCATCTCCAAAAATTCTGAAAAAAATTGAAAGGGTTCTATGATTATTTCTAAGACATTTCTGTTCTATAAAATTTTTCTCTAAACTCAATATTTTTCGAGAAAAAAATGTTTTATATCATGGTCACACAAGTGTGTAATATTTTTCACACAGAATAAAGAACAGCTAACAATAGTATGGTAATTTTTTGCCTTTTTTGAAACAAAATTTTTGCACTTTCAATAGCTAAAAATTAATGACGCAAGGGCAACGAAAAAGAGAGGAACACTTTTTCTAGATCTAAAGAAAAAATCCAATAATAAAAAATTAAAAGACTCGTTGAGCAAAAATGAGTAAGCGAACTTTAACATTAACACAAAACAAAATTTAGAATCTCTAAGAACTTTAAAATAAACATGATAGAATAATAGAATCTCAAACTAATCTAGTGCAATATAATCTTAGGTAAATTATAATTACAGTTATAAATACAAATAATAGAATCCTACAGAATAGTTTAATTATATAGAATTGCTAATTAAAATTGTTATAATTATATATATCACTGTTATTAGCTAGACACAAATTATGTATGTTGAAAGCGTTGGTTGAAAGGTTATACGGCCATTTGCCAACCTAGTGTGAGTGAGATAGCTAGTATGGGCTATGTATGGAAGTCCGACATGGTCGCATACTAGTATTGAATGAATAAGTACTCGAATGGATGTGTGAATGCAAAGCTGGAAGTTAATACTGAACAGTATAGATAAACCAGTTCTTTTTGTTAATCCGGACCTGCGAACAGGAATTATATTCCTCTGTAGGTTTTGCGACGGTATAGTGTGTTATTATGTTATAATTATACTCTGTATTGATCGACAAATGTTATATTTTTGTAACTCTAGTAAATAAATAAATAAATACATGGATCTAAAATGTCTTTGCCTAGTTTAATAATATTATTTAGTTTGTTAACAGTCTTATTAATATTACTTATACCGTACTTTCTCAAAATGAAATTAATAGGCGGAGTAAAATTTTCAATATAAGGTAAGACTATGCTACATTTAAAACGTCTAGGGGTGATTTTATTAGGTGTGTCAATATTTTTATTCGAAATTTAATATACTTATTGATAAAATTGTGTACCAATATCTTGAAGTCCGGTTCTCAAGCGTGTGATTTGCGATTTTAACGTTATTTTATATTTAATGAGCAAAGTTTCAATAGCGTCATTTGGGATGAATGAATGAACGTTAGATACTATAATGCGTGCGGTTTTAGCGTTGAGTAGCTGCATTTTTAGGTTGAGATCGTTAATATTTACATGTTTGCTGTTATTTACCAATTCCTCGGCTTTTTCTTCGGAGTCGATAGTTATGCATATTCTATTGTGCGATATGCGTGAGATCGATATCATGTGGGCTGAATTAACAATTCCTCCAATGGCTAGTGCATAGTCATATTATTTAACACATTCTTTCAATTTTTTTTTTATTCGAATCACTTTCATTTTTTCTAGAATCTACCAAAATATCTCCTATAATATTAAAA
The DNA here is from genome assembly GCA_900490025.1 of Megastigmus dorsalis. Taxonomy (NCBI): domain Eukaryota; kingdom Metazoa; phylum Arthropoda; class Insecta; order Hymenoptera; family Megastigmidae; genus Megastigmus; species Megastigmus dorsalis. The sequence continues at coordinate 5,589 of UELU01136222.1, read as the reverse complement.
TGTTAGTGGTCGTCATTTGTCGTCGTGTGGTATATATATTCTATCATATCTATACGTATTAAGTATCCTTCTAGTGTGTAATTATAATGGGGGCCCCTATAACCTGTTTATAGAATGTATTATTAAACTGAAGGTAAGTTGAATTTAGCAACTTAATGCCGTTCAAGAATTCTTGTTTTGATAAATTTAGATAACTTTTTAAATATTTCCATTTTTTGGCTAACGCTTGTAAAATGAGATCCTTAGGAAGGTTTGAAAACTGAGATACGACATCAAAAGAGACAAGCTCAAAATCGTCCAGAATGTGTTTTGTTAATTATTTGTTTAAACTCTAAGCTGTTTTGTAAAGAAGATTTAGGTCGCGGTATGAAGCTATTAAAAAACATTGATAAACTTTTGTCTAAGTTATAAATCGGGGAATTAAGTGCAGAAACAATAATGCGAACAGGATAATTCAATTTATGGATTTACACAAAGGCATACACACGGGCCAATGAAGTATTGTCGAGCTGCTTTGTAACGGTTTTGAAATGATCAGTTTGCTCAAACATAGCTTTTTGTTCCGAGGCTTCAATAAGCCTTCTAACTGATTTCTGCAACATTGGTAGAGGTGATTTGGTCAAAACTTTATAATACGTTTCATCTTTCAAATTTTCTTCGACTTTTTTTATATAGTCTACTTTGTTCATGACTACCGTAACGCTGCCCTTATCCGCGCGCGTAAATAATAGTTCTTTTTTGTTTTTTATAAAGCGCTTGGTTTTTTCAATTATATCCCTCATTATTGCATCCACGAGAGGCACATGATTTTTCTTCTTAATAAGCGTATTTACTACTTTAAGTACATCCCCCCTAAGACCCGTAAAAAAGGGTATTATCTGGGCGGAGAGCATGTTTGATGGATAAATGAGGGGGCCCTATAAGCGGGCTTCTCCCAAAGCGCATGAGAATTTGATTCTGGAAAGATTAAAAGAGAGAAGTGCGCTCCTAAACTAATGGCGGACCGCCGTGTTCGCCGTGCGGTGCGATTCATGAGCTGCCAAAAGGAGATCCTGGGGGTGGGGGGTCGATCTGAGGTAATGTCGACGAGGACCGAACCACCTTTGGCTTCCGCTGACGGCAAGACGAGATACCGGTTGCCTATAGCCAGCACCGGCTAACCGGCATCGGCTAGTGCGTTTCGTCGCGTGATGCTTGCAGGAAATCCTCCAGAGAGCTGAACACCTTGTTCGGGGTGGGAAGCTCGAGAGAGCAGAGGTGAGCTAGCGGTATGGAGCGTGCTATATCACAGCATGACGCATCCAGTCTTGCACCGTCTACAGGCATGTGTTGGGGCCATGCCAGCTGCCACCATAGAGGGGGGGGGGATCCATGGGATCGGTGCCCATGCTGTGACAAATTTTTATTATTACAGAAAGAATGACAACCTTAAACGAACCAGAGGAAGGGAGAAGAGGAGAGGAGAAGAAAGGTAAGTCAGCGGCGCTGCCAAGGGTAACCCTTATAGCGCCGCTACTAAACGTAGAGCCACTACTCCGAAGATCGGGCAGTACCACCAGCGTACAAAGTGCCATGAGCTACCTAAGCGCGGCGAGCTCTGAAGGAATGGAGGTACAGAGCTGCCGTCCGGAAGGAGAAGAAATGGACGAGAGCGACCCTCTGCGCAGGCGCATTGCTGCGTCGGAGAAAAAGTCAGAGGAGACTTTCTCCGAAATAAAAAGCCTTCTGACAACTATGCTGGCTGTTCTGAAAAGGCAGCCGAACATAGCCAAGAAAGTGAAGCAGGGGCTGCCGAAACTGCAGGAGGCAATAGAGGTCCTCGAGAACTCTAGGAAGGAGTGCGGCGCTGCGTGTATGCAGGCCGAGGAGTTAGCGCGCATGCGGGCGAAAGCGGTCTCCCTCGTGAAACCGCAAAGCGCCGTATTAACGACCCGTCCTCCAGGAAATAAGCGGCAGGTCTCTAGCCCCCCCCCCCCCCCCCCC
>UELU01136221.1:10349-22343 GCA_900490025.1 Megastigmus dorsalis | reverse complement strand
ATATTACGCAAAATTATAAATATTAAAAGTTATAAACACATATAGATATAACCGTAATTTTGAGGTTAGCTGTTAATGCGAAAACGCGTCTTACTGGTTCCAATTAATAGGAAAAACGACAAATCAGATCGACTTCTGCAAGCACAGGATGATTCATTGTTTTGAGCACTACGCCGCTCAAGTCTAAATATTAATTTTCGTTATAAATAGAAAAAGATATCAGCGAAAGAAAAAGCACGTTTGTCGCTACTGCATCCCCTTAAAGGACTTATTAATATCGCAAAACTAATTATTTAATAATTTGTTAATAACAATATGTGGTTTAACAATTGGAACTACTATATGGTATGGATTTTTTCCGTAGAATCCGTTTGTGTTATTAATTTTGTAAAAAAACTTAATTTTGCAATAATTTGGATAAACAAATTGTTTAAACAAATTAATTTTGCAAAACTAATGTCAAATTTGAATTCAGCGATGCTTCGAACCCCTTAAATCATATACGGTTTCTCTGTACCGTTGCCCAATTCCTTGGGCCTGGAAAAGGGTTAAAAAAGTATTAAAAAAAAATTCTTTCTTTTTTCTCAAAAAAACAATACCACATACACAATTGTAATGTGTTTAAAATAATGTTTAAGAAATAATTTCTTTTTCGCACTGAACTCGAATAGATTCCGCGTCCATGTGGTTCCTGACTTATATTGGTCTTGTCTTTATGAGCAAAATCAAAATTTTGGTTTGCTAGCGTTCCGTAGTGGTTAAGGTTTATGCGTCGTATCCCAAAGATCGCCGGTTCGAATCCCAATGTCAGAAAATGTTTTTTTAAGTGTTTAATTTAATTGCGAAAAATTGTGAAGCGTGCGAGCATTAATATAAAAGCGATGTAATATATTATTAAGTGTTTGTAAAATAAATAATCTGGATATATGAAATGTTTCTGAAATATCCTTCATAAAACTTTCAAGTATGTTTCTCAAAACTTTAAAGAAACATTCCTGAAAGATTTCCTGATAAGTGCTTACTATCTTTCAAGGAACTTTATATGAGTAATTTGTCCCAGACATTTTAAACTTCCACGAAGATTCGGCGAAAGCTTCCTAAAAGTTTTTCTTGAAGGTTGCAACATTCTTTCAAGAAAGCTTGCTTAAAGATTCCCTTTTCCTTCATAAAACTTTCAAGTATCTTTCTCAAAACTTTAACGAAACATTCCTGGAAGGTTCCCTGATAGGTCACTGCTATCTTTCAAGGAATCTTCATATGAGTAATTTGTCCCAGACATTTTGAACTTCCGCGGAGATTTCATGAAAGCTTTCTGAAAGGCTGCGAAACTTTCATGCAAGCTTGTAGAAAGCTTTCAGCAATCTTTTGTGCTATGTGGGATGTATTAAAATTTTCAATAATTTAAACGCTTACATCTATATATTTTTATAAGAATAAAATAAACATTTTTAGATCAAGCTTCTATAATGATCAACAATTTTTTTTTATAATAATAGGATCCTTCTTTACACGAGGTTTTTTGTTATTGACTTCGGATAAAAATAGTATTATAAAGACTCTGCGCCTTTGTGTTTATAAATTTTTTTTAAATTTTCATATGTAATCTCCAGTGATGCAATCTTTTTTATCATATAAGTCGACAAAATATTTTTTAAAACTAAAACACCACTTGCTCTCGTGTTGATGATTGATTTATTTACATAATTTTGTACCGGTCTTGTAAATTCTTAGAGAATACTTTAAAAGTTAAATTATTATTAATTAATTCTTGAAGTATAAAAACATCATATCTAGCATCATGAAAATTTTCATTTATTAATTGTTTATCTAATAAATCTTCAGCTAATCTTGAAAGTGTGCACATTCCTTTTCCTTTGCGCTCAGGAAATTTTTGTCTAAACAATTTTAATGTGTCACAAAATCCGTAAACAATTTGCTCATAATCATTGACTAATTTATACTTTATTAGTTCTCTTAATAAAAAATCAATAAATACATTTTATCTAATTTACTCAAAAATGCATAAAAGAATTGTAATGCCTCCAAAACTGTTACTGTGATTAACTTTTTATTATGCAAAAACAGTTCACCATCAATATTCTTAAGACCATTAATCTGAGTCGCTGATTCTTCAACAATTTGAGTTGGTTGTATGTAAACTGTAAATACATTACAGTCTTTGACAGATGCAGCTAATTGTCAAATATCTGCATTTCGTCCTCGCCCTGGTGTTTCTAACAATAAGTCAAACGTGACAACTTTACAGTTATCTTCTTCTATCATTACGTTATTCCTTTCTTGGCTATAACTTTTATTTAAACTATCTATTTCAAATACATAATTTGTTGATAAGTAATACCCTCTGTACTTTCTTTTTTTCTTACGTAATTGTTCTCTTTATTGGGCTAAATTAACTCTACATATCTTCTGTTCCTTAGTTTGAGCTATTTTTGACTTTTTATCCTTTTTTATTTCTAAAGTATGGCAAAAATTTTTTAAATGATCAGTCATAGTCAAGCCTAATGATGTTTTAATATCTACTAAATACTTGTTCCCTTCATTTTTTGTTAGAAAAGCGCTAGCCACCCGAACATCTCCAGAGGTACTTGTACTATAACTTTTATTTTTTCTAAATACAGTATGATTAAAGGCCTCCTTAGCTTGACTACAGCAGTACAATATTTAAATGCATTTTCAGCATACACTGCAAAAATATTAAAAATTTTGTTCGCATAAACCATTGCCAGTTACTTTTTCGCACCATCGTCCGCAATTGTCGTGCCTACTACATAGGTGATCAGAAATGGATCTTACACTTTTAGCTAATTCATTGCTGCGACCTTTATTTTGAGCAACTACATAGTTAAAGCACTTTTTAATGTGAGATATGAAACCTTTTTTATTCAGTTCTGTGTGCTTCAACTGCAGTTTGTAAATTCTTTTTGATAAATTTGTTTAACATGATTTATATCTGCTAATTTGTAGACTTTTTTCCATTAATTTAAATTATTAATAGCTGGCATTAGAGAGCTGTCTTCATCGCCTACCACCATCTTGACATTGAGATTATTTTCTTTTAAAATCGAACTATTTGTAAGCAGATCAGCTTCCATAGCTTTCGAACTGCCGGTAAATTCTTTTCTACACTGTCTTTTTGGAATTCTTTTTGGAGAGAAAGCCAATAATCGCACCATATCCATTGAGACTATCATAGCTTCTACTATTGGCACGGTTTGACCAGCCCATATCGTATACGATACAATTATATTTACAGTAGCACCTAAACTCTTGTCAAAATTGTTACTATTATTAGTAGCATCTGCCATAGCTGCATCAGTCATTTCAAACACAAATTCATCCTGTATTTCTTCGAGCCTATAAATAAAATGATTTCGAGATAATCAAAAAAATTTTTATAAATTATTTTTTGGAATAAGTAAATTGAAATTTGTTAAAACATTGTAAACAGACTCATACATTTTTTATATTGTCAATGTATAATTATTATATTTACAATCATCGAAGTCATTTAATTGTTTAAAATTGTAACATTGTTTACTAATTATAAATGTTGAATTCTTTGTATATATAGATTTGTAAACTGAAGTAGATTTTTTTATTGTGCATTATAAAGTTTAATTTAATATGTTAAGATATAAAGAATTATTTAACGTAAACATCATTGTAAATAAAAATAATTTTCTATAATTAAACATAATTAAACTTTATTTGGTATCAGGTTGGGTGAGTGAGTCGAGGCATGCGCCTCTCTCGGTGATTCTCAATGAGATGATAAAACTCGCGCTTCTCATCCACTTGTCCGTCATAGCTGCGGTGCAGCTACGCGAGGTGTTACTATCTCCGCTTGCAGGTGTCCGTTGGTAACGTCGCCCTCCTCCCTTGCACGCTGAATATCGCGTGCAGCTGTAGCTTTTGCTTTCGCTTCGAACGCGATTCTGATATGTTGGTCTTGGTCACCACACACTCTCAAGTTGTTGAAGAATGAGATTTCTATAGCAGCAGCTTTCCTATAGCATCTCCTTGCTGCTACTTCCATAGTTGTACCTACTTCATGTTCATATTTTTTTTTATAATTTACAATTAATTGTGGGAATATCCAGATAGGCTAAAATCTTGTTAAGCTCTGTATATCCTATTCTAGCATGCAAAGTACCTGGAAAAATAATTTGTTGATAAGGTAGTTGACCCGGTTCTCGATAGTTTTTGTACAAATATTATTATATCTTATTATAGACATAATAAGTATTATAGAAAAAAAATTATTCTTGAAAGAAAAAATATAAGTTAAGGGGATGCCGGAGTCGCCTGTTTTACCGACATTAGGTTTTTCAAACTTTTCTCTTTAACAAATTAACCAATTCACTTGAAATTTTTAGTGACTCCGACGTCCCCTTAATTGTTTAATATATGATTTGAATTACTCGCTCATGCAACGACTGGACAAAAAATAAAATAAAAGATAGCTCCTTCAACTCGATGCTGTCGGCCATTCTCGTTACGTACGGACCTAAGCTCATGCGTGGAGTTCAGAGCGTCGTTTTAACGTGTTTTTTGTAAGGGTTAGTCTTTTATACTTGGAACCAAGCTAAATCATCATCACGAAGTCATCATGGGCAAGGAGAAAAAGGTAAGACATAATTTATTTATAAAGAATTAATTTAATCGCGTTATCCGATAACCCCTCCATGAATTGCGTGTGTGTAGCAATTCTCGATAGCTTAAAAGTGTCATGTAACCTAACCTTAATTTTTGAGAGAAAATCTTGAAAAAACCTTTACTCTATAGCAGATTTTCAAAAAGCAGTAGATGAAGTGAACAATAGACAAGAAATTATAACACAAAATGCAACAGATAAAGAAGATACATTTATTTTTATACAATCAAATATAAATTCAGATGTTCTACAGAAATTCAAAAATAACAATTCTCAAGAGTGGGCTGGTGAAATACAATATAAAGAGCTTTACAACGTTTAGTTGCGTGTATGCAAGAAGTTAAATGAAAATAATGAAATGACAAATAGCACCCCATCTGCAAATGCAATAAGCAACATTATACTTGACGTGTTAGATGAGAATGATTCAAGTTTTTGGGAAGAAGTTTCTCAACACGATAACCTTAATGTAAATTCAAGAACTCTCTGTAGACAATACTAGTTATAATACTTTAGAAGATTCTAATGTTATAGTAGTTGATGCCAATCCATTAAATCAAAATAGAAATGCAGTCGACAATCAGAATTTACCACCTAATATTGAATTTCTCTCCAGAAATGGTCTAAAGGATTTAAATAGTACAGAAAATACTAATGTGGCTCAGGTAATTGAAGAACCAGATTCTAATAAGGTAATTTGTAGTATAACAACAAAACAAAACAGTAATAGTATAGATATAAGTTCTGATAAAATAAGTAACGTAAACATAAATCAATCCAAAACTTCATTATCTAAATGTGAATTGCTACGATTAAAGCAGTCATTCCAACCTGTACATCTTCTACGACCACTCATATTTCAAGTACATATAATTAATTACTATACAATAAGGATAAACATATCAGTAAGCGTAACAATATAAGTACTAACATTTTCCTACTTTTAGATTCGACTTTAAAAGCAAAATCGGTGTTTAGGAGTACATTAATTACAAATTATCTTTTTTATCCCCCCCCCCCAAAAAAAAAAAAGAAAATGAAAAAGGAAAAAAAGAGGAAATTCAAACCAAAATTACCATTTGCCGCTACTGCTCATTTGAAGCTAAACAAAAAGAAAGAGAAGAGGCAGATAGGCAAAAGGATTTGAGAACAGTTCAAAGAGAAGAGAGAAGTAAAATTAACCCTTAAATGACACTGGGAGTCCAAAAGACCCCAGAGTGTTTTTGACCGAAAATTTTTCAAAGTTAAGCGCCACTGTTTGCTTTGTGGTACCACCTAGCATTAGTTAAGGCTTGACTCAAGCTGTTTGTGCAGTATTAGTAGATCAGTCGAGCGTTACCTACCATATAGAGCGTGTGAAAAGTAGTGCGGGGTCCAAAGTACCCCCGTGTGTGAGTTACGTTGATTTTTGTGGAGTTGAAGTTATTTATTCTAAAATATCTATATAAATCGTAAGTACAAGTGAAAATGCTATAAAAATTTTTTTATATTGAGCAATTTAGTTTTTATGCATAATAAACAGATTATGGCTTATAATTTGCGCCGTCGACTTCTTAACGAACTGCAGCTGGAATATGATGAGCACCAGGAAGTTTTGGATGCAGTGTCTTCATGTGAAGAAGATTTCGTTGAAGAAGATGACGATGATTTTGATCTACGAACTGATTCGAGTTCAGAAAAAGCAGAGGAAGAATTAAGCGACGACATCGAGAACGCTTCTTTAGAGCAGCGTCTGTTGAATGCAGGAGCCCGCTAAAACGAACGTCATAATGTACAGTAGGGACGAGGCCGGGGGAAAGGTCGACCCTCTTCAATACTAAGGGGGAAGAACGGTTACAAATGGAATACGAAAGTCCCTGAGAGACTGTCAGGTAAGAAATTGAAAACTATATTTTAGTTCTTCTACTGCTACTGCTCGTCGCATACGTTCTATTTTTACATTCCCGCCTAAATTTTGTCGTGACAGATCAAAAGTTTTTACTAAATTTTCAAATTGCTTTATTTGCAATGATTGAATAAACAGCAAGTTATTACATATAATAATATTTATTATATAAAATTATATAAATTTATAATTTATTATATAAGCTATTACATAAAATGCATTTTTAGACCGACACCTTCAACATGAAAAACGTATCCCTGGTCAGGCTGGTCCAGCAGTTGGCTTAATGACTTTTGAAGATTTGTGGAAAGTACTGTTTCTTGACGAGTTCTTTGAAATAATAGAAACTCATACAAACAAACAAATTGAACAAGTTTGTGCTGAGATGATTGCACAAGAATTACAACTTCAATCACATCATCATCACACCGATACAGATGAACTGAAAGCTTTTCTTGGCTTATTATATTTTTCTGGAGCCTGGAAATCTTCTCACGTCGATATACATGAACTTTGGAAAACTGAATATGGTTTCACGATGTATCGCTGCGTTATGGCACCGTCAAGATTCACTTTTATTTTTACGTGCTTACGATTTGATGATAAATCTACGAGAAATGAAACTGATAGATTTGCGCCTATTAGGGAAATTTGGACAAAATTTATTGCAAACTGCCAAAAGTGCTATAATATGTCTGATAAAATCACTGTCAATAAACAGCTGCTTAGTTTTCGGGGCCGGTGTATTTTTCGAATGTATATGAAGTCAAAGCCCGATAAATACGGTTTAAAGATAACAACTTTAAATGACGCGCTCACTAGCTACTTATATTATTCAATACCGTACTTAGGAAAAGTAAATCTTGATGGACAGCTACCAGATGAGAATATCCCTGAATATTATTTAAGAACAGTGACAGAACCTATTCATGGGTCTAAGCGTACAGGAACGTGTGACAATTGGTTCACTAGTGTACCAGTTTTTGAGCGTTTTTTAAATGAGCCGTATCATCTATCTTTTACAGGTGAGATTAGAAAAAACAAAAGAGAGATTCCGGCAGAAATGAAACTTTCTTCCAAGACCGTGCCTGACAGTAAATTTTGTTTCTCCTCAAATTAAAAGATTACGTTATTGTCACACACGCTAAAAAAATAAGATAGTTTTACTTGCATTCACTTACTTAAAAGCAACACAAATAACAGACGGAAAGCCTAATATTATTTTACGCTGCAATTCAACGAAACGTGGTACGGATACATTTGATCAGCTCTGTCACGCATATACGGTTACCAGCAGGACAAATCGCTGGCCGATGCGATATTTCTACGGCATACTGTACCAGGCAGCGGTTAACGTGCGCATTTTATTAAAATGTACTTTTGCAAATCTCACCATTACCGGTCCGGTGAGAGCAAATGATTGCTTAAATAGATTGTCTCTGTATCTAGTAACACCCATGTTGCGTTCGCGACTAAGTAATCCGATATACGTATCACGTTTCGTACGGGCATACAAACTATTTTGAACCTTGATCAATCAAATGTTATTGAAGATGAGAGACCAGTATTTGAGCAAAAATGTAGATGCCAAATATGCCCACGAAGAGCAGACAAGAAGACCAAAATGCAGTGTCCCTCCTGCTTACGCCCTATGTGCGATGAACACCGTTATTATATGTGTATTGATTGTGCAGGGTGCGACTAAATATTTTTTTTTATACAAAAAGTTCACTTATAATTGTAATTTAACTTTATTCTAATTCAATCATTATTATAAATAATTTTTTTTTACTTTTTTAATAATAAAATAGCCATAAATAACCAGCATGCTTGTTTTATTTATTTTATCCTTTTTTCACCAGTTTTTTTTTCAAATAAATAATAAATAATCAGTTTTTTAAACAAATTTCGATTTTTTTCAATATCTAAACAATAATTTTGGATCTTATGAACTAAAACACCCTTTAGTGGAGACCATAAGGTATTTGTAAAAAAAATTTCTAATGAAAATATTAATAAATAAAAAAGTTATAAACATTTTTGCCCACTGGGGTCTGAACTATCCCATGTGTCATTTATGTTATTATTTTGACGTGTATCAGTTAAGGGTTAAGCAAGAGATTTATGAAAATCTAAAGCAGATTAAACCTAAAAAAACTGATTTACAGAATCAGATAAAGGAATTACAGTTATCAATTGAAAAGCATAAAGCAGAGAAAAAATTATTAGAGCCCGAGTTAAAAACAGAAACAATAGATAAAGAGCAAATATCTTTAAGGGGACGTCGGAGTCACTAAAAATTTAAATTTCCTGCCCTCACTACATCGAAATACCCATAAGGTTTTTCAAACTTTTCTCTTTAACAAATGAACCAATTGACTTGAAATTTTAGGAGATGATAGAATGATCATAGTTGAAGCGCGCTCAGCCCTGAAATTACCAATAAATTGCGTAAATATAATATTTTTAATTTGAAATATAATTGCAAAGTCAGAATCTCTTGGATTGAATTGAAATCAGTAAAAATTTGGTATTTTCTCTTCTAGCTTCTATATTATTTTAATTTTCGGAAATTTCTGGGCTGAGCGCGTTCTATTTAGGATCATTCTATCATCTCTAAAAGTTTCAAGTGAATTGGTTAATTTGTTAAAGAGAAAAGTTTGAAAAAACTAATGTCGGTAAAACAGGCGACTCCGGCATCCCCTTAAAAGAAAAAATTAAACACTTAAGAATTCAGATTGACGAGGACTCAAAGAAAAAACATTCGGTGATGTCAAAAAAAAATTTCTTGAAGAAAAAAAAAGAATTGAAGCTTTATTTTTAAGTAGAAAACCATTGAGTATAATATTGTTACAAACTAAACTTGGTTTTATTCTTAAATTTTTATTTAGCATTAATACTTGTTAATCTCAATTGATGTTCCTGTAATTTCTATGTCTGAGAGAGATTGTAAAAAATTATTGTTACGTTAATTGTAATTTAATTATGTTTATTATTATATTTATTTCTGTTTTATATTAATAAAATTATATCATTTTAATAAAAGTATAATTTTTGTCAAAAAAAAAAAACTATAAATAACTTGTCAAAAAAATAAAATCTAACATAACCCTTAACCTACAACCATAATTTTCGGAGCTATCGAGAATCGGGTCCGTCGACTGTCGACAACTGCTCCCAACCTTAAACTGACTATCGACAACTGCTACATTGCGTTTTTTTTTCAACATCATTTTAAAATAAATATGCGGTCATTTTTATTCTTTTTTTTTAATTTAATTAAAGAAGACCCTTCTTTAATTAATGAAAGTTTTCTTATCACTCATTTACAAAATATTACTGAAAAAAATGCTTAATAAGTCGACACTTTTCTTACGCTATTGAGAACCGGGTCAACTACCTTATACGTTGATTTTATTAATTTTTCAAAAGTATTGAAAAGCCTCTACCAAATAAATACGGGATGGTTTCTGATAGGTTTCACATAAATATTTTACTATGCTGTTGATAGATTCAGAACACCATAATTTATATATAATCCAGTATAGTCTCTAAGAAAGTAGTGAAATCTATAAAAATTACCTTTAAAAAGATAAATCTTGTGTAGGTCAGTATGATGTTTCTTCCTCAGCACAATTGCATGTATTCTTGAATCAAATCCTATTAAAAAATAAAATCTCTTTAGTTACTGTATCTATAAGTATATATCTTTTTGATAATGTAAAAAATAAAATATATTTTTTGCTGCATAACGTTGAATTCATATTTCAGTAGGTAAGCTGGGGGGTTCTGGAGCAATGCATTTCTGGAGCAGCCTGATATCAGGCAAGGGATTTCTGGAGCAGCCGGATTTCAGGCTGCGCACCGTGCAGTGCAGTGCATCGCGCGGGTCTGCCGGCGTGGACCGTTTCGCGCCGCAGGCTACACTTTCCTCCCCCGCCGTAATGATGCATCGTGCCGATCTACTCATATCTCCGCGAAGCATTTTTTCTCGATCGTTTTTGATGCATCACGCTCTATACATGACGAAATGTATTGTTATATTCAATTGTTATGTCATTTTTGTATACTTATACAAATAAAAGAATATCTATCTATCTATCTATCTCTCTCTCTCTCTCTCCTCGACAAAGACGGCAGGCGCTCTTCGTATATCGTGCGATTTCTGTATTCTGTATATCTGTCTCTCTGCTTTCTTTATTAAAATAAAATAATTAATTATAGATAGAGAATAAAATAATTAATTATACATAGAGAATAAGACTTCTGTATTCCATTCAGCTTGATTACATGATGCTTTACTTAACTGTGAAACAGAAGGTTGGTCAGCATCACCTCCGCAGTCCTATTCGTTGTCCTCGTCAATTGGTAGTGGAGTCTGCAGTGGAATATAAAATTTCAATAGCCACTCCTTCAAAGCAAGCGCATTTTTTACTGCGCATGTCGGTTTTTTGCACAACGAATGATGCGTGCAGCGTACGGAGTTGCGCTTCCTAATGTGTCGCAGTGATGGACATTTTAAATCATCTGCATTACACATCACTCTAAAAAAAAAGAAAAAAGTTTTAGGTTTAGAGCAATGTATACAAAAAAAGGTAAGTAAATAAAGCAATTTGTAAGAAAGCTAGTCGTACGGCAACGCAAGTAAAAGGTAAGTAAATAAATCTGTAAGAGTTAATTTAGAGCAATGCAAACAAAATTAAGTAAAATAAATTCCTTTTACTTACTTTCCTGGCAGGATTTATTCTAACCATTTCTTTTTCTCAAACCTCTTGATATATATTTTAATTGCATTGTAAAAACTGCTTTGTAATAGTCCAATTAGATGGCCATACGGGATTGTACCCGAGTTCCATGGTATACCATGGAAGTGTGTTTCTAGCCATTTATTCGTGAATTGCTCTTCGGCTAGAACTCGTTTCCACTTACATGGTGGTAGAAACAATAAGACCACTGGAACAGCATCCTTTTGGAGTGCGAAGATCGCTGCTTCTTTTAGTACGAAGATATTCGAGGATCTTCGAAACCCTTGCAGATCTACTACTAACTCCATGCTTCTCACTTCTAGAGATCCGAAGTCCGCGCTTCTTATGCTACCTCTGACTCGATGAGTTGTCGACTGTGCCTGTGCAACTGGTGAGCTGCTTAATACTGCTTCTCTCTTCCTCCACTTCAAGAAACTTGTCGTTCTTCTCGAACGTTCTACAAGACGAGCTCCAACATCCACGATTCTGCACTACCTCTGACTCGACGAGTTGTCCCGATGGAAATGGTGAGCTGCTTCTTTCCGCTTCTAGAATCTCATCGTTTCTCTCGCTCGCTGTTGACACTCGATGAACTGGCGAATGCGCCGTCGAGGCTGCTGAGCTCTCTGTACAACCCGTGACTCCTCCTCCCCACCATCGAACAAACGAGGAAAGAGAGAGAGAGAGAG
>UELU01136221.1:0-10329 GCA_900490025.1 Megastigmus dorsalis | reverse complement strand
GGGGGGGGGGAAGAGGTTCCAGAAGATATAAGGAGCCTGCGGCTGGAGGAATCCGTCATTTCGCAGTATCGAGTCGAGGGAGCCCGCAGCAGATCCGAGGTGCAGCTTTTCGAGAGAGGATTCCGAGATCGAGTCGAGGGAGCCCGCAGCTGATCCGAGATGCAGCTGTTAGAGAGTGAGAGGATTCCCCAGAGAGCTTCCAGAGGATTCCTGCCTCCCCCCACCATCGAACAAACGAGGAAAGAGAGAGGAAAGAGAGAGGGAAGAGGTTCCAGAAGATATAAGGATCCTGCTGCATGAGGAGCTCACCATTTCACTACATCGAGTCGAGGGATCCCGCAGCAAATCCGAAGTGCAGCTGTTGGAGAGAGAGGATTCCAGAGTATTCCTTCAGCTATAAAGTATCTTTTAGAGGGAGAGAGTCTATCTAAGGAGCCTGCTGATAGAGGAGCTCGCCATTTCGCAGCATCGAGTCGAGGGAGCTCGTAGCAGATCCGAGGTGCAGCTTTTGGAGATCATCTAGCGAGAAAGGGGTGGATTTCCGAAAGAGCTTCCAGATGATTCTTTCAGCGGTTATAAGGTAACAAAGTTGTGGTTGGAAAAGTTTTTCATTTTTTTTTTCAAATAGTGAGTCGGCTGAGAGATTCCTGTAGCATATACAAGGATCAGTTGCTGGAGATCATCGAGCGAGAGAGAAAGAGAGAGAGGAGGGGAGACATAAGAAGTCTGCGATTGGAGGAGCGAAAACATCTTTAAGCTATTACGGATATAATTAGTATTGGGTAAGAGAGAAAATTTTCCATATTTTTTTGCAGATATTCAGGCTAAATTCTGAAACATCGAGGATCATGGCGTCTCTGGAGTTTTATGCAAAAACTTTTGGATTCTACTAAGAGTGGCACGACAGATATTACCAAGATAGAGTGGTGTTTAAATTTGAATACAGAAGCTGTCGAAACTCTGGAGAAAATGATAACTTCGGGAACGCTTTACCAAGCGCAGAAACACAGGTATCAGACGTCTATGACGTACTTATTAAGTATTCAACATGCTCAGCGCAGTTTGCTGAAGACAGCCGGCAGGTTGCAACGGGAACCATCAGTGGAAAAAGTTCGATGGGATGATATGCCATCAGCGTTCCAAAAGCGTATACGATCTAGTGTAATATCAAATTTCCAGCATCTGGATATCGTCTTATTTATGGATAACGCATCGATTGTATTCCAGTCCAACATCACGACCACCCTCGATGAATATAGTGCTTTAAAAGTGAACGCTGAACTTTCAGCCGAATACGTAATTCAGAAATGTGATTCAGTAAGTGGTGGTGAAATTAAGTATTTTAATACCCAGAATGCTTCTATTCACAGAACAACAGATCTGCAGAGACAAGTGGAGGAATTTAAAGAGAAAGATTCGGGATGGATTCTGCAGCGAATTTTAAGTCTCGCTATCTATATCAATAAGTTAGAAGAGATGAAAGGAAACTCCTATATTCCACCACCGGATGCCATTGCCAAAAAACACGCTTGTATTAATGTACAAAATGATGACGTCCAATGTTTTAAATTGGCAGTACTTTCTGCTTTACATCCACAGGAACACTCTGCAAATCGAGTAAATCTATACAAACAATTCGAAAACGAGCTTAATTTCAATGGAATTGCCTTTCTTGTACCGTCGAAGCAGAAAACCAAGTTTGAAAAACAAAACCATCTCTCCATCAACGTATACATTTTGGGAAAAAAAGGAATCGATACAAGGTTCAACCATTCCACGTGACCTCGCTGAAAAAAGATTCTCACGTAAATCTGCTTCTCCTGCATAACTATTATGTTGACGAGGATAATGAAGAAGAAACGGAAGACTACAACGATGCAGTGCCAGTACGGTTCCACTATGTGTGGATAAAAAATCTGTCGCGATTGGTAAGAACTCAGTTAACGAATAGTAAGAGTAAGTGCTACATTTGCGACAGATGTCTGCATTTTTTTAATACTATCGAGAAACTCGCGAAACATGAAATTGTCAATAACTTAATAAGTGTAAAATTCAGCTACCATCAATCAAGAACAACATCCTCTTGTTCAACGACTAGAGTCGGCAAATCAAAGTCCCATACGTCATATATGCCGATTTTGAATGCCTTCTGAAGTCTGTAGAAGACAACGTACGCGCGCACCAACAATACCAAGCGTTCAGCATCGCATTCTACTTACAATATAGTTTTGATGAGAGCCGATCAATATATCGAAGTTATAGGCAAGAAAAAAAAGATGGCATGGAAACTCCTGCTGAATGGTTTGTTCTGGATCTTCGAGAAATTTCCAATGAATTAGAAGAGTTGTACAAAGCACCAGAATCTATGAATCTCTCACAGCAAGAGTCAATAGACTTTTTAACAGGTAAATCTTGTAGCATACGTATTGGTGACAGGTGTAAGCTATTGTACACCGGCACAGACTGTCTGATGTACGAGATCAGAGGGATCAACATGTACGAGATAATGAAGGAAGACATCGACAAGTTCGACACATCGGATTATCCAGAGGACAATCAGTTTGGATTGCCTCGAAGGAACAAGAAGATAATCGGACTCATGAAAGATGAGTGTAAGGGAAAAATAATGACAGAGTTCAATGGGTTGCGAAATAAGATGTATATAGCATTCGCATTCAGAATGATGAGCTGATCAAAAAGGCTAAAGGAATTAAGGCAGCAGTTCTCAAGAATAGCATCACCTTCGAGGATTACTTCGACTGCCTCTTCTATTAGACCAAGGTAAGACGTCAACAATACAATATTCGGTCTAGGCTGCACGTTGGTGGCATAGAGACAGAGGAGGAGAAGCTGGCTCTGAGTCCTCACGACGACAAGAGCTGCCTTTTCCCGAACAAGACCGATACGTTGCCGTGGAGACACTTCCGCACACTGTACGATGAAATATTTCTAGAAGCTGCTAGACAGTAAGAGTCCAGAGATTCAAACGTGGTTGTGGTGGGAAAAGCCCCAGAGAGGGGAGAAGACCTACTTAAGAAGCTCGACGTAAGCGAGGAGATCTTTCCTTCGATCGCTGAGTCAGAGAACGAATAGCTTTGCAGCTAGAGACGAAGACTCATGTTACATCGCAGTAAGCAGCCGAATCTTCTCAATATCTCCAACATATTAGCGCGCTCTATTTGACAACGAAGTAGTTCTAAAAACTTCCATAGGTAGTAGTGAAACGTGGTGGGAGAAGCCCTAGAGATAGATAGATAGATAGATAGATATAATGTTTATTTGTAACCTTTTTCAAAATTTAAATACAGTTTCAATATATATACAATCTTTCTCGCTTTGTAATATCACAGTCATGCTTATGTCTATAGTTTAGTCAAATAAATTTAAGAAAATAAAAATAAGTGATACCACAGATAAGTTACAAATACAGTAAAATTTCAGTCTTTAAAATCTATCACGTCATACCTTTAAAATTAAGTCTATATACAAAAATAGTCTACAAACATGTTACAGAAAGGTTACGCGAGCATTCCCACTTCATCACTTGCACAATGTTTGTCCATTTTTTCTTTAAATTATACACATACTCGAATAATGACACAAAGGACAATAAATTAGGACAGGACGATGTACAGGATTAGGACAAGCTCACATGTCGCTTAACCTTGTAACCGAGGGATTTTCGGGAAAACGGGAATTCAGGGTTCAGGTGTCTACAAAATGATTCAGACCAATTGATGTTAATGTAAATACTATTATTTATTAAAAAGTTTAAAATATAAGATATATATATTCAGCCCTCCAGGGAGCAGCTCGGGTATCAGTCCGTGGAGAGTGTGTGTGCCTGAAACAATGAAACGGCGTTCAATAGTACGGTTACAATTATGCTAGACGTGGGTGTATCGGTGTGTGTGCGTGTGTGTGGGTTTACATTGCTCTGCCCATGACTATCACTGACAATACAATATTAAAAGATCTACGGTCGGTGACTACGCCTGCTTCCTTCACGACGGAGCGCCGATCGTGGGGGATGCAGGGGGCCGCTGGATTGAGTAACTACCGGAGCGCCGAGTAGTTACTCCATCCTCTGGCACGGAACGCGTATGGGCAGGTGTGTGTGTGCGGGTGTCGGCCTGTCCTCTTCACGGTGGAGCTCCTACCGGAGAGAGGTGCAGAGCTCCTATCGGGGAGAGGCGCAGGTTGGCAAAGTCCGAGAGTCCGGAGCACCAGGAGGCTCTCTCGCTTCAACCTTCTTCGGCGGTGTCGCGGGGGCGCGTAACGCGTCGCGGTCGGGTCAGGACCTTTCGTCTTGACTACGGGGTGCCAATAGTCAAGCCGAGGGACAGGAACTCATCATCCCCGGAGCATCAAGGAATGAGGAGGTTCGGCTCGTCGCACCGTTTCCTAGAGGCTGATCAATACTTGGAGCACCAAAGTAGAGAGCAGTCGCTTGGATCGGAGCGCCGAACCGACTGCCTGCCGAGCCGCGCGCTCGCCCTTATATACCTGCGTTTGGCCGTACGGAGGCGCGCTTATCGCAGCTGCGTGCGCTGGTTACCCCGGAGTGGGGCGCGGGTGCCTGCGAGTATACTGCGCGAGTACGCTGGCGTGTGACGGGTTGCGGCAGATGAGGGGTGCTCGTCGCAACCGATACTTAACAATCTAATCTAGGTTGAGAAGGAATCTCCTCAAAGCAGTGTTGAACCTGCTGAGTGATGGCAGACGACGAATTTCAGCAGCAAGAGAGTTCCATAAATGCGTACCTTGCACTTGGAAGGTGTTATTTCCCACAGTTCTACGCATTCGGGGAATTGTGAGATCTTTTATTTCTCCCCTAGCGGCAACTCTAGGCACATATCTAGAAAAGAGACATTCTAGATAATCTGGTGAATGCATACGCATGATTTTGCACATAAGTACCCCAATAAAGTATCGTCTCCTAGTAACAGTGCGCAGCCAGCTCAGAGTAGCCCTATGGGGAGAAATGTGCTCATCTCCCCTAACATCTAGCACATATCTCACACATGAATTCTGTAGTACTTGTAGTCGATTTCTCAACTCTTGAGAGGCATCGAGAAAAACCACCGAGCAGTAGACTAGATGAGGGTAGAACAGAACTGTTGCAAGTTGCTTACGCAATACGTCAGTGGTGTACCGGCGGAAAAATCTTAAACCATATAAAATCCTATTAAATTTTTTCGTTATCATATCCACGTGTGGCCTCCAAGAAAGTTTTGAATCCAGCACAACACCGAGGTTAGTGGTAGTCTCGGAAAAGAGGATATAGGCATCATCTCCAAGCCGAACACAACGGACAGGATCAGAAAAAAATTCTGTAACATACTTGTTACAACCGAAAAGAATAGCTTTTGTCTTCGCTGCGTTGAGCCTTAGAGAAGCGCCAGTCGCCCAGTCCGATACCGCCTTTGCTGACATCTCAAGCTTCAGTATTCTCTCATCCAGAGACCCTCGGGGTACCTGAAAATTTGTAAATCATCTGCATATAAAATATGTTCAACGCTCCCAGAAGTGAGGGCGTCACATACGTCGTTGATGTAGGGGCAAAACAACAGGGGTCCCAAGACTGAACCCTGCGGAACACCCAAACTTGTGCCAAGCCATGATGACCTGACCAAGTTTCTAGTAAAAACACATTGTTCTCTCCTCGAAAGATACGAGTTGATCCACAAAAGTGCCCCATCAATCTCAGTTTGTCAAGAAGACGAGCATGTGACATCGTGTCTAATGCCTTACTGAAATCGAAGAGTAAAAGTACAGTCATAAGTTCCTTGTCGATACCTGTTCGAATTTGGTCTGTAAGTCCGAGTAGAGTAGTCTGAGTTGAATGATGCTTACGAAAACCAGTTTGTTTTGGATCTAGCAACCCACTCCTGAATCTGGTCATGCACGATATTCTCCAGCACCTTCGAAAGGAAACAAAGTAAGGCAATTGGACGGAAGTCCATGAGCGATGTTGGTGCTGTCTTTTTTTTTAGAGGCCTCACTTTTGCCTGACTTGGCGAATTGAACCGAATTGAAAAGATTTACCAAGAACTTCCCCAGGACAGGGAGGGCCTTAACGATCACACTTTGAGGAATTTTATCCTCTCCTCGCGCCTGTGATGAAAAGTGAGAGATGGCAAAAACCACATCTGCTGTGGTTACCTACTTAAATCAAAAACCGCCATTATGCGCGCTCTGAACAATTCTTGCCTTCCTCACACCGTCGTCCTGAAAGATCCCTTAAACTCAAAAATTCTAATAGATACTCCGCTTTGCTTGTCCGTCTGTAACGCCGATAAGCAGCATCCCGTTTTTGGTTTAGTTGGTCTATCTCTGCACTAATCCATGGTAGTTTGCCGTTTCTGAGTACAAATTTTTTCTCCGGTGCTAACGCATTAACTGCTGCCATGAGATTATTACAGAGACAGTCCAGGGCAACCTCAGTATCACAGCTATCGTCGTTTAGTACAGACCAGTCACAGCAAGACAAATCTGCTCAATGTGCGCTCTAAGTGAGTTCACATTAAGAAAGCCCGCTCGCGAAGACCCCTTTACTCCCTTTGCAGCCTCCAGAAGATCCTCCATCCAGTCATGCTTTGTTTTTGTTCTTATTTTTTCTTTTCTTATCATTGCAGCTATCCTTTTTATTCTCTTCGTTCGTGCCCTGATTATCTTTATTATTGTTATTCAAATTGCTATATTTATTTAATGTTTCTGTCCTATTACTTTCTGATATATTCTCCTTTTGTTATTGTTTTAAATTATTTTTGTTTATAATTTTATTATTAATAGTAACTAGTAATTTGATCGTGCTTGCTGCGGATGCCTCAGCAATAGCATCCAAATCCGCAGCAGTAGAGAAGGGAAAAACTCTGTCACCCTCCCTTCTCCTATCAAGAAACTTGCCCTGTCTGTGCCAGATGAATTTAATATCCAAGGTTTTTCCGTAATCTTTAAAAAATTGAAAATTTTTGTAAACGTCGTAGTCAAGAAATTCATTTATAAAAATAAGTGACTGGCCCAGACAGGCCACAGGCTTCTCCCGCAGAAGCGAAAGATCAAGATCTCTTGTATTAAAACGTGTGCGTTTATTTTTCTCTTTTATGACTAAATAGACGAGTTCTTTACTGGAAAGCCTAATTATCAGTGACGAGACTCCTCTCAGACCATCCCCTTGTTGTCGTGAGTTATTTGCATTTGTCGAGATTTGACGATTTGAGAGAGAGAAAGAGAGAGAGGAAGGTCTACTTAAGAAGTTCGACTCGATTGAGGAGCTCATTCCTTCGATCGCTTAGTCAGAGAACAAAGAGTCCTGATATATCGAGGTTTGTATAGTCGATTTATATTTTCTCAATATCTCTAACGTAATAGCTCTCTCTCTCTCTCTCTCTCTATTTTCTCAATTTCAGAATGGACTTATCCATGCTGAATCGAGTCTGCACGAGCAGCTTCCTGCCGAGGAAGAGATTGTGTGACTTGGAGTCAGGGAAGCATTACATGGTAACTCGAATGAAGCGAGTTAATACCAAGTACGGATTGAGAGTGGTCGTAGCACTGAATGAAGAATTCGATGTCTTTCTACCAGATTGAGCATCCAAAGCTCTCCAGGAGGATGAAAACTTATTCGAGGAATTATCGGATAAAGCTCACAAATATATGCTATCTTTATTGTATCATGGTGATAATAAATTTGAATTTTGTAATAAATAATACTAATAAATAAAAAAAAGAGAGAGTGAGAAAGTTTAAGGAGAGGGAAACGAGTCATTTGTGAGTCTTGTACGATAAATTCGTTCATTGTACACTGCTCATAAAATGAAGATTCCATTGGTTGTTGCTCACAGGTAGAGGCGCAGGTGAGGGCCTTTATTACTTTCTCTCTCTCTCTCTCTCTACAAAGACTTAATAATACATGTGTGCGATTCATATACGGTTTTAGGAGGGATGAGCACATCACCCCCTATAGAAAGCAACTGGGCTGGTTGCGCGTCGACAGTCGAAGGATGTATTTCGCCACCATTTTAATGTATAAAATCCTCCGACTAAACGAACCAACTTATTTAGCGGCATTTTTTCACAAACACCAGTACAGGAGCACTAGTAGGGGTGTTGTACAAGAACTCTCGGTGCAAAGAGTGCGCACGGAAACTGGTATGCGATCTTTTCAGGTTCAGTGTGCGCGCTTTTGGAACTCTCTTCCAGACAATCTGCGCAACCTTCGATTCCTAGTCATCCGGAGACTAAGCCCGTGACAAATGTAGGACTATAAAATATAAAGATATCGACTTACACCACGCTCTAGGGACAAACAGATGAGTTTGTTAACTTATTTTGTTTTGTTCCCTATACAATGTTTTTAAAAGTGTGAGTGTATTTATTAGAGTGAGTGTGATATGAATGATTGGATTGAGTAAATGTTTCTTTTTAATTTTAAATGTTTTGTAAGATAGATATCGACTGCTTTAAATTTTGTTTATTTGTATATTTAACATAAGATGCTCTGCGATATTACTTTTAAGTTCGAAACATATTTTAAGACTGATCAAGATAATACGCCTGTGATATCCTAGAAAGACTGATTGCAATTTACGACTTATTATAAGGCTGATGAAGAGTATTACTAATATTGTATTATTATAAAAATATGTATGTAAAATTGTATTATTATATTGAAAATCATTTTTTTATATTTATACAAATAAAAGAATATCTATCTGTCTATCTATCTTTCTTTCTTTACAATTCAGACTTATCGATCCAACTGTTATAAGAATTATCGAAACCTAGTCACTTTACGTAGACTCGATTTCCTTGCTTCTGGATAACTTTCTCGACCAGAATAGGCGTCAGAATATTTTGCTTTTTGGAGCTCGTACTCATAGAATCCACCAGTGATCGGCTGATCTTGATAATCCTTGAGATGGTAAGTTACTGGCTTTTTGCCGCTACTCTAGTCCGCAAAACATTTCCGAGGACCAGTTGGATGTGTATCCCTTTTCGAAAGTCTGTTTCACCTTATTCACACGAACTTTATCGCCAACTTTAAATTCAGATCTCATAGTCGAGACAATTTTTTTTTCTGGCAGAACCGCTTGAGAACTTCAGCTTCGTTGGAAGCATCGACTTCTTTTGGTTTTATACCGATAGTTCGATTCTTTGTGTTGTTGTAAGCTGCTATTAACTTAGGTAAGATACCAAACCACTTATAGCTACCACGTAAACTGAATTGCATCCACATCTTATTCTTGAGTGTGCGATTGAAGCGTTCGCAAATGGATGCTTTGATATTGCTTTACGTGGAGTATAAATTGATTTTGTACTGCTTCGTGAGTTTTTTAAAACTTGTGTTATAGAATTCTTTTACTCTGTCAGTATGCAGATTCTTCGGTACACGACCTTGACGCAAAACCGTCTTCATGGCGGTAGTGACATCTTCGCCAGTCTTCGTCTTCACCGGTACAGTCCAAGCGTACTTGGAAAGTATATCAACAACTGTGAGCATGTATTTGTAGCCTTTGTTCTCTCGTGCGTAAGGTTGCATCTCTACTAAATTAGGTTGCCAAGTCTCATCCAAGCCGCATATATCGACCTTGCAACGTGGATAGTTGTGTCTCGCAGGCTTGTGCAGCTCTTCCATCAATCTCTGACGTTCCATTACAGCAGTCATACGCAAATAAGCGGAATACAACTATGCAGCTGTATTTATAGCACCGAACTCAATGTCATCGGTAAATTTTTCAAATTTCTCATGCATTTCGTCTCCAATATTTTGTATGTCAGTACTCATTTTTATCGACATTAGATCAATCTCCTTTTTATAAATGTCAAGCAATGCTTTTAAATCATCGATATCACTCCTCAAACGAGTTGTAATCATACAAAATATAAAATACAAAGTGTGCATTTTGGCCCGAACGAATCTCTGTAGAATGTTTAAATTGACAGCATCACTGGGCTGTTAAGCCGCTGCAACGTTGCACAATCTCTTGTTTTCTAAATCGAATTGACCATCAGTTGTGAAATTCTTTAAGATAAATTGTTTTAAAAAATATCCAATAAGGTATGGAAATTTTCATTCTACTTGATTTTGAGACTTATGTTTCTTTCAAGTAATAAAAATTATTATCGTAGCTTGATAAGTGTGGTAATTAACTTCCGCTAGGAATAAGATTCTGTTTCGTACCTATGATCTTATACAATTCAGCTTTAAAGTTCAGACAATGTCTTGTCAGAAATGAAATACCGCAGTGCAAAATTCTTGGTGAACTCTGAAATTTTGTAAGGCCGAATAGCAGGTGTACATACCGAATAGCTTTACACCTACAT
>UELU01136220.1:0-13044 GCA_900490025.1 Megastigmus dorsalis | reverse complement strand
GCCTATTTCTGCATGTAACTTTTTTTATTTATCATTTTGAGTAATACCAGGAGCTGAGCGCCATAGTGCTTGGTACGATGAACCGTTCTGTGCAATATGAGGCTTATTTGACTTATAGTTTTTCTATGAACTTGGAACTACAAACTATTGAGGAGGGGGGTAGCTCCGGCCTCCTCTTAAAGGCTAAGAGTGCACTTTCCTGCAGTTTATGCCAGAGAGCATTGCAGGTTTTCTAAGGCCTCGCTCTCCTTGCCTACAAATTTTAATTCGTACATCTGCGGAAAATTCCATTGAATATTGCCTGCTGGCACATAGTAGCCCCAGTATCGAATTGGAATATTTTAAAATTCCAAAGTTATGGAAAATTCCACAAAAGATACTTGTAGTGCCTGTGCTTACAGCGGCAAGAGAAAAGGACATTGGAGCGAGAGAGAAGGATGCTAGACACAACAGCATTCCGATGTGGTGCCGAACTAGAGCGTACCAATCAGCGAGCGACGTGACAGCTGCACGAAGCATGTCGCGGGCCTCGACGGACTCAGCGACGCTTGCCTCGGCGACTTCTCTCCTGGCTGTCAAACGGACAACACCCTCTCCGGACTCTTCCGCGCCGCGTAGTTGCGATCTTCTATATCGCGTAAAAGTCCATTGCGCGAACAGTGGTAGCGCCCGTGCCTTTTTATTGGCAGCACTCGTTCGTTTAGATATATAAATTGTTAAATTATATTTTAAATATTGTAAATTAACTGCCTCGCTTTTCCAGGCCCGATGCCTGATTAAAATCGTTTCGATACGAGCAAGAGCTACAATAGGGTAGGATTTGCCTTACGCGGTTTTACAGTTTTTTATTTAAATTCAATTTATAATTTTACGCCTACTTTGTGGCCTGAACTCCGCGCTAGAGTGCCTTCGTCCTCGCGCGTTTGTAATTTTTCTTGTTAATTAATTTTCTCGAGCACGAATCCGTACGCTCGAGATTTGAGGTGGGGCAACGCATAATTTGGTGAGCCAAGCGACTCAAAATATTGTAAGTCGTATTGCGTGTCACTTCAAGGCAATTATATAAAATCTTATTTCATGTAAAATCAACTTGTAGTAGAGTCATTTAAATAAATAGCGTGCCTACTGCGACAGGCTCTTGTAATATTCCGTTAGACTCTCAGATTATATTTTATTTGTTATATTGAAAATAGCATGCCTCTCAGAGGTCTATTGCAAATATTTATTTCCCTATTAAAGGACACAAATTATCAAGATCAACTCCAATTTGTAGAGTGTGAATTTATTTATATTTATTATTTGATATTTTTGCATGTGTGTGTACGTGTCTGTCCACAACCCGACACTCAGCTTGAACGTCTCTGGCCGTTCGACCTCACGACTCTGCCTCTGGGTAGTCGCGCATAAACAAGAAAAAAGTAGAATTTAATTCATATTAATTAATCGAGTGGCACTGCTCGAATTTAGAGTAATTTATTTCAATAAATCTAGAAATACAGTGTCTGGCGCCCTGATTCATTCTGCCAATGCAGATAATTATTAAAATTATAAATAACATAACTTATTAAAATTTGGACGGTAAATCAACCGTCATTTGCCTCCTACTTATACACGCGGGGAAGCTACCGAGTCGCTCCCACACTCAGTCAAATTCCCCCGTTATAAGGTGCAATACACAAAATCTTCCTGTGTCCGTGTGAAGCCTACTGCGCATGTCCGAGCTGCGGTCGACTACTACCTTAAACTTAGACTTTCAACTGAGTATTATGAGAAAAGTGCATTTTTCTATTTTATACTGACCAAATGTTTAACTAAAGATTGTTTCTTTGTATAACTTCTCTCTTTTAAAAATTTAAATTTATTATAAATCTTTTAATATTTCTAGATCACTTAGCCTTAGATGTTATAACCAACTTGAATTTTAATATACATTCAGCAGAAACTAACACTGAAGAAAAGCGGAACTATCGCTGCTAGCAAATTTTCAAAGTATTTGACGCAAACTTGAAGACAGTTTAAAGTGGGGTGATGGAGTGTCAGTGGAGGCGGAAGGCTACCAGCTGCAGCAGTAGCAGAAAAAGTGTGCTGGGAAGATGTAGAATCAGCGTTTCAAAATCGTGTCCAATCAGGCGTCATCACAAATCTAGATCATATTGATTGCAAAGATTTTTTAGATGATGCATATAATGTGTTTAAATCACAAATAGATATATCTCTGCAAGAACACATTATATTTAATGGCGTAATATCCCTAAAAATGACGAAAAAATTGATTTTTTTTATCATATATTCTTAAAGTATACATTATTGCGAACCTAAAAAAAATAAAGAAGTTACAAGTATTTAAGGAATAAAATCGCAAAAATTAAAACTCACGAAATAATGATTTTTTTCATTATTCTAGTCATATAAGTCACAATGTCGTATTTTCTTTGCAAAATAAAATATTTTTATACATTGAGATACTATAACTCATTCTGAAAACGAAAGACATTTCCAGGGATCTATTCCGAATCATAAATGCTGCAAGAAAATATAATGTTCATCAAATACAATTTCCGCTATTTAGCATCATTTATTTAATAAGGTAGTCATTTTAAAAATTATAATTAAGCACTTGTAGAAAAAATAATTTAAAATAACAATCATTTACAAGTTTGCGATCATTATATAAACGTATTATGTATTCAATTTTCAAAAGACCGCGCATCGCTAGTGTCGCTACTCTGTCGATTATAATAAACGTTGTCTGCTTTATCGACGAGTTGAGGTGGCAGCTCGAGCGAATTATTGCATGCAATCATAGGATTTAGATTCAAGTTGTTTACAGTCTACTGACTGCTAGAGAAGAAAAGTCAGATGTAATGAGTGTTGTAATGAATGTAAAGTATTCAACATAAAAGAATTTTCAATGAAGAAATTCAATGAGATCAGATAAGTATTCCTGCTTTACATGTGACTAATGTTCTATGAAAAAAGTGTTTCTTTGTGTGATTTATTTTTCCAGGCAAGAAAGTTATGTCTCATCAAAGGACTTTTTTCGCGGTCGAAAAGCGACAAATTTCTGAACGCGAAGCGCAAAAAATCGAGGGACCGCGCACGCTCCCTCTCACAGGCAATTACCGATAAGAGTGAGGAAACACACTCAGAGGAGTACTCCTACTACGGACACACAAACGAAAACACAGATGAGTACGCACGGTACCTGCAAAAGTACGACGAAAAAACAAGAGCAGCGATTCGGGAGGGCATTTACAATTACAATAAGTTCCGCCGCGACCGCTCAGAGGAAGACCTATATGAATCAGTAGAAAAAGGAAGAAGTGCACATAGAATATCGCTCCGTGGAGAAGAAGTGCAAAATAACAATGAAAAAAATAGGAGAGCAGCGGAGTTCAATCGGGCCTCGAGAACGGCGGCACTTATACAAGGCGCGCAGGGGCAAACAAGCGTAAGAGCAACCAGGGAAACAGGCGGCGACTTGGAAAGAGAACCAGTATCAAACACAGAGAGGTTTCTGCTAGAAAGCAACGCAGAAACCACGCACTTCGACATGAGTATGCCGGCGAATACGAGAGGTACGACTGAAACCGCAAACGGGCACCCGACTAGTGTACCAAATAACACGCCTTTCTTGGACCTGCTACTGCAAGCGCAAGCCCTAGGATTCACGCTGACGCCGAACACGCAAGTCCCAGACCAGAGGCTACAACAGACAAAGCAGGCATATTTCGGCTCCCCGCCAGCGTCGGCACCACCGCTATGCACAGAGTCGCACAGCCGGAGGCAACCATATGCGCAGGTAGCTTGGACGCAAGAACCGGCACATTTACTACCAGGACCGGCGGCGATACATTAATTAGCTTACGCGGCACCGCAGCCGCAGGTGAACCAACAAGTTCACTATCAAGTGAGCCCGGTTGCACTTTACCAGGCAATCAATCATATCCCGGAATTTGATGGGACTCCAGACAGTTCCCGCTGTTTAGCGCAGTCGTACGAGACACGCTTGAAACGTTTGGTCCGGAAAACGAAAAGCGCATCAACTATGCGCTTGGAAATAAATTAAAAGGGCACGCGGTTACTGCGGAATTCTGAATCATGATTCAAAAGAATGCCGAACGTTGCAGAATGACGTAAATTCGGGCAGATTGCACACGAACATAGGCCGCAACAGAGGGAATGGCACGAGCCAGAATTTTTCGAACAATAATAACAACAATAATTATCAGAGGAATTTTACAAATGACAGATTCCAGGGCTACGACAACAGGAATCAAAATTATCGAGACAGAAACAGAGACACAAATTACAACTATATTAATAGGAGAACAGGATATAATCAAAACAATGCAAACAGAAATCCAAGAAATAATGCAGGAAACTCGAGCCAAGCGCGACAAGAAGAAAGCGCGCAGGCCATACAGAACATAAAGGAGCATTTAAACTCCGAGAGCGCTCGCCGCAGTCCTCAGGCACCGAGCGGGCGAGGCCGCCAGTAAAATCAGCTGAGCAGCCGACACGAAAATTTGGAAAATTACGTTACGCGACCATTGGCCTCAAGCCGACAATAGCAACGCTGGAGAGCGAAAACTTAAAAAACGAGACGGCTACATTCCTCATTGATACAGGAGCAGATATTTCGATTATAAAAGAAAACCAGCTAGAAAAAAGTGTCTATGTGGACAGACAACCAAGCATAGGGATTAGAGGCATCACGCCGGGGGAAACGCCTACAACAGGCAAAGCAGAAATAAAACTGCCCAATACTGCATGTGACATGCATCTGGTCCCCGATAACTTCCCAATAGAAGCGGAAGGCATTATCGGATGGGACATGATGAACTGATTAAAAGGTCGGATAAATGCAAAAAAGAAGGAGATAATTTTAAACGAAGTAAAAATCCCCCTAGAGAGGGAGGAGCACTTCGAAATTCCCCCCAGGATGCGTAGAATTATCTATGCCATAGTAAAAAACAGAGACGCAAAAGTTGGCTGGGTCCCACTACAAGGTGTAGGAGAGGGCATTTTATTTGGAAATTTTATTGAAGAAAATCGTGACGGAAAAATTTATACAGAATGTATCAACACAACGGCGAAAGAGGTGCAAATCCAAGTTCCTCAAGTGAATCTGATTGATTGCGTAACAGCAGAAAAGAAAATTTTTGAAACTGTCGGTGAGGACGACAAAACGAATCAGCAAGATGAATCGAAAACATTCATAGGGCGCTTGTTTGAAATAAATGAGAGCGATAAGCGCGAGGAGACAGAAGAAAGAACAGAGAAAATCATGCAGCTAGTAGACACTTCCGACTGCAACGAGGAGGAAATTGAGCACGTGCGAGAATTAATTCGAGAAAAATCATATGTGTTTGGCTTGGAAGGAGAACCTCTGCCCGCAATGCTTTTGATAAAACACAAAATAGAGACGACGTACAGCAAACCGGTGCAAGCGAAGCACTTCAGATATCCGCCTGCTTTAAAGGACCTAATGCAGATCGAGATCGACAAATTATTAAATCAGGGAATTATTGAGCCATCCACGTCTCAATATTCATCGAATACATGGATCCTGCCGAAACATCCAGACGCGCAAGGAATCAAGCGCTGGCGAAAGTGGTCACGGATTTTCGTCTCTTAAATGAAATAACTGTCGGCAGCTGCCACCCGCTCCCATTCCAGAGCGATATTTTAGATCATTTAGCGGCATCAAGATACATCACGGTTATCGATCTCAAACAGGGTTTTCACCAAGTCGAAATGGAAGAATCAGACAGGCACAAAACGGCTTTTGCGGGTCCGCACGGCCAATTCCAATACAAAAGAATACCAATGGGGCTCAGTGAATCACCAAACACATTTCTCAGAACGATGTCCCTCGCACTTGCAGGCTTGCAAGGGCGCGAGCTGGAAGTATACTTAGACGACATCATGGTCTTTGCAACAGATTTAAAAGAACACGGAACGCGATTTCGCAGATTACTTAAAAGGCTAGAAGAGGCAAATATGACGATAGAGCCGAAAAAATGCCAATTTTTAAAACGAGAAGCTCGCGTTTTGGGACACATAGTTGGCGACGGACAGATAAAAACGGACACAGCAGTTACCGATCATGAGCCGCTAAAACATTATCACATAACGAAAAAACGAGATTTGCGATTCAACAGGCTAAAAACGGAACTTCGACGATACAACTTCGACATAATATATCGCCCAGGTAAACTAAATAATGCTGACGCGCTCTCACGTAATCCAGTGATCGCAGAGGGAGAGAATAATCCAGAGCTCCCGCGCATCGAGCTTTATCCGCTAGCGAGCAGACAAGAAAACGAGGGAGAAGAGCCCGATCTCGAAGCACCACCGGCTCGGCTTCTCGTCACGAGAGCGGGACGAAATGCATAAACAAAAGCCAAGGAAAAAATTGAAACAGACTCAAACAGCTCCATCAGTCCGAGAGCGCACAAATCGCTAAAAACAGCAGAAGAAACGGAAAATTTGGAGAAAAGCTCGTCTGTAAGTGGCGCGAAAAAAACAAAAACGGCACGAAAAAAGAAAAGAAAAAGATTGACCATGCGGAAAAAACATCGTCCGATAAAAAGAGCATTGGAGTAAATCGACGCGAAATCTCTGATAAGCGAAGCCCAAACGGAAGGAAAATTGAGTTATATGGTCAAGGAGAAAAATTTTTCAAAGAAATTGGCAGCAAGCAGCACGCCAAAGAAAGAATTTACCTGGAAAAAGGGGAGATCAGGAGCAAGAAAGAAAGCTTGTCCACCCTCGCTCACACGCAAGAAAGCGCGATTTGAGCTGAGCGAAGAAATCACAAAAACTTCATTGGATTTTCTCACCAAGCAACAGGCCAAAGCTAAGAAATCGGAGAAAGAACTGCAAGTAGCAGTCGAAACAGATAAAGAGGAGTACGCTGAGCAAGCTAAAGATCTGCTTCTATCTCTCAAACCTTGGAGCATGCCAACGAGGCATACGAGCGCGCCAGAGCTCGGCCCGATTAAGGAGCCTCCGAGACGCTCAGCGAGCGATGCGCTAGCTGCATTAAAAGAGCATTTGAGAAAAGAATAAAATAATGAAGAGAGAAAATCTACACAGGACAAGATAGAAAAAGAAACAGAGAACAAATTCGAAGCACGATTCACAGTGGATATAAAAGAGCGAGAATATAACGGAAAAAAGGGAGCACAAATCGACATATGGGAAGCAGATAAAAATGAAGAGAAAGAAAAAACGAGCAAAACGCAAAACGAATCAAGTCCAGACAACCAAAATAATCCGGCACCTGAAGAGTCCGAAGCGTTGGATGCAAGCTCACAGGGAACACATGAGTCATTTTACCTGCAACAAATTAATCTCGACTTTGACGAAATGCGAAGACCGCGACAGATAAGAGGCGAGCGAAAGGAAGAGCAGTGTCGAAATAAGGAGAACGAGTATCACAGGAAAGACGAAGCGCTCGCGAAATGGACGCGGTGCAAGAGACGCAGGAAAGTGAACGTCCACCACCATACGATGCATTTTTTGATGAAGGCCCTGACAATCCGAAAATGATAGAGAAATTCGAGGAGATAAAAAGTCTAAAGACAACGGGGAATCGATTTCACAAGGAGAGAGACAGAGCTGGGCATTATTGCTCACATACGAAGAGAGCCAAGAATACAGGGAAAATGATAAAGAATTGGTTCAAGACTTCGATATTTACGCGGATCCACCAGGAAATTGTCTTTTCTTTTCATTAATAAAATTAAAGAGCCTTAATATCACCGCCACTCAACTGCGAAGACAATTACTGAACGCTCCAACAATAATGTACAGCGTAACCCCAGATGAAACCAAAAAGATCCTCTCATCTGACACCGAGTATGAAAATAGCAATTGTATATATATCTTCTCAAAAGAATATAACAAAAATATCTGTGTGCACTTGAAAAAAGAATTCGGAGGATATATATATGCACATTTTGTGGCAAACACATCGAACAACTTCATACATCTGCACCTGGAGAATCTACACTACACCCCATTATTTGAGAGATACTCGACAGATAATTGGCGCAGAGATACAGGGGAAAGTTAGAATGAAGAAAACAGTCATCAAACGAAAAAAAAAGCGAAGTGAAACAAACAGCTCCAGTGGCGCGCAAGCAGGTAGCGAGAATATCAGCGCGGAGCAATGTGCAAGCGAAGCACATACACCACCCGGCCTTGAGACAGCCTTGCCAAGCGACGAGAGCGCAGCGCGAACAGAAAGTATTAGAGAGGGTGAGATAAGGAGAGCGCAATCGCCTACGTCACTCGATAACGCAATGATCGTGGAGGACAGCACATCTAACGGATGTACCGAAAATAATAACGATCCAATTAACGCAATTAAAGGACTTGAGTGCTGCCGTGTCCAAAGCGCACGACCACCGCGCAAAAAGCCGCCCTGGGCAACAAATTACGACGAAGAAACACCACCATTCTCAAAGTTAATAAAGATCAAATGCCACCCGTTTAAATACAGGGAAAATTTGGCGTATTTATTAACAGCAGATAAATACTTGAACACTGAAATCCTGGAGACACTTATAGAGCGTCAATACATAAACACTTGTAATGCTGGTACGGGCCGCGTCACGTAGTTCACCGCGCGACCGCTAGGCGGCTACGCGAGCGCGAGCGCGTGCGAATCCGCTCTCGCGCACCAAGAAAAGTGGACCTTCGGTTATATAGGAGACCTATATACCGAGCATAGGGACGCTCCACCAAGTCGAAGGCTATTGTTAAGAGCCAGTGGGAGGCCATAAGGCCGGACTTGGCGGTGCGTCATAGTGCTTCTGGCAAGACGAGACCTCCAGTCGCCACACATATATAGAGGGCGCATAGTTCCCCTCTATCTTTACACTAAATGCATAAAGCGCATTAAATGTGAACGCTCATCACCAACCACCACACACAACCGATAGGAGTAGTAGCAATACTACTACTCCTCCGTACCTGGACCTCGGCCGTCCTATACCGACATTACAGGACTCTGTCCTACCGGTCACACCGATATACATCGGTACCGCTACAGCTCTTTGAGCTCCGAATCGAGCGGATTAAGGGATCAGCCCTCGATAAATCGAAATCGAGGACTGATTACCGAACGATACTATACTTGTTATTCATCGAACTAGCCTTAAGCACACACATGTAGATATACACACTAATCCTTGTTCTGTACATTACTAACCCTAGATAAGTCCAATAGTTTTAAGTGCCAGCTAACTGACAGCGGATTTCCGTTACTGCATTACCAACCGATCCAGAAACGACTGTACCTACAGCAGTTAAATAAAGATTTATTATTATCATTTAATCAATTATCTCATTCCTTTCTTTTACCTACATCATCCCGCGGAAAGGGAAAACAGTCCGAGTGTCCCTACGCTGTGGGTAGAAACTCACGGTAGAGCACGCTGCACAAGCGCCACCTTAAGTGCAAGCTTGCTCTAGCGTTACACACTGAAGAGCTGAAAGCCGCCGAAACTTCAGTGGGAGAGATTAGAATCGCAGAATACAATGTATCAAAGATATTGGAAATAACAATCAAAAGATTTATCGACGACAAAGTGCTGAGAGCAGACATCAAAAAATGTTAAAACTCTCAAACAGGTAGTGATCGCCAAAGATATAAAGAGCTTGGGCATAGTAAAAGATCTAGGGATACTAACAGGCTCGGAGTGGATTTATTTTGCTGAGCAATTCGAGACGGTCTTTAATGGTTTATCATTAACAGCAGTGCTGTACGAAAACAACCTACTAGTTCCAGCGGTCGAACAGCGGTTCAAGGTAATAAAGGAATACCATGAAGCTGCTGCGGGAGGACATCGAGGCATAAACAAAACATATTCAAAAATCGCAAAGGATTTACATTTGCGCAATATGCGACCAGATGTCCGACAATTCATACTGGGATGCAAAAACTACCAAAAAGGGAAATTGGTGAGGGTAAAACCACGACTACCGCTCATAATTTCGGATATGCCTTCGCAGCCTTTTGAAAAAATCTCAATGGATTTTTATGGGCCGCTCCATACAACAAACAGCGGAAACAAATACATACTTACGTTACAAGACTGGCTGTCTAAATATATAATACTTGTTCCGGTAAAAAACGCAAACGCTCAAGAGGTAGCGCGAGCACTAACCGAGAAAATGATATGCTATTTCGGGCCACCAGCAGCATTACTTTCGGATCAAGGAACGCACTTTCAGAACAGACTATTGAAAGAATTCGCACGATTATTCAGAATCGAGAAGTACAGCACCACAGTCTATCATCCTCAAAGCAACGGCGCTATAGAAAGGATGCATCACACTCTAACAGAATACATTAAGGCATATGTGCAAGAGAAAACCGAATGGGACGAATGGCTCTCTCTATGCATGCACGCATACAACTGCACAGAACATGAGAGTATAGGGTACGCGCCGCATGAAATAGTAGTCGGCAGAACGGTAAGAGCACCATCGAGCTTCCCGTCTAGAGTAAAATTACTTACATACGGCGATTTTATGTTGTGAGCAGACCTAATTGAGGCACAATAAAAGTCAGACACGTGGACAAGATCAAGAGAGCAGCAATGCTCCTAGAGCCGCTAAATGAAGGCAGCAACGAATAAAAAAAAATAAAATATAAAGAAGGTAAAAAAAACAGTTCTTTTTCTTTTACCGCAGCCCTTGGACGCACAGAAATTGAAAAGAAAATCACAGCAGATTATAATCAGAGGGGAAAGCACTTTTACTCGAAGCCTCTCTCGTAAAAACTGCAAACTCAGTAGGTCGGCAGACGAAATAATTTTAAAATTATTTATTGTCATTAATAACTTTTATCTAGGGAAAATCAAGCCCATCTATATTATAATACAAACTTCGACGCCGCAGACTGCGCAAAATACCGATATATGTGGGCAAGACCCGTGTACATATATCAGCTAAAAGGAACCCCCCACCCCAGTACATATGGAAAACGTAGAAAAGCAAAGACGGCAAAAACACAGCCCGAAACAAAAAGGAGCAGGTACGCGTCAATGCACGCCCAATGGGCATTTTGGTCCGTAGTATTAAAATTGTGAGGGAATACATGTTCCACACAGAGTCGGAGACTCAGGTAGCAATCTTGACCTGTCAAAGGTACAAGTAATAAACCGAAACTCCAAAGGAAAAAAAAGAGAGAGGACATAGACGTTTCCTATGGAATCCTTTTTCCCCAAAAACCCTAGCAAAAACGGAGTCGAAGGGATTTAAGATTTAAGGACAGGCGCGAAAAATGAAGTAAAGGCGGAGGGACATATCGAGTGCAGCAGAAAAAAAAGAGAGAGGAGACGGCAATAAAAGTAGCAAAAACAAAAAAGTCATGCGCAGAAAAGAGCAAGGCAAAAAAAAGAAAAAAGAGAACGCGAAGCAATCAAAAACAGGACAAGACGAAACACCAGTCCGAAGAGGAGAAGAAGGATATACACATTGAGGCCAGTATATAGAGAAAGGATTGCAGATAAGGAGGCAGAATGAAGACATGACGGTACGGAAGAGAAAACATCGATGAATGCTCAGAAACATAAGCAAGCAGCCAGAGCGACGGAAAGCGTGCACAAGTTCCAGCATCAACCGGGAAGGACCAAGAAGAAAAAAAAATGGATTTTCAAAAAAGGAGGAAGAAGAAAAAAGATCATTTACAGAATTCAAACAAAAAGAGAAAGTGAAGAAATAAAGACGAGAAAAAGTGTTTGACAATAAAGTCGAAAATAAAAAGAAAATTTTTTTTTGTTGATAATAAAGTTAAAATAAAGAGGAAAAATTTTGTGGGGAACAAAGTCACAAATAAAGAGGAAATTTTGTTAATAGTAAAGTCAGAATAGAAAAGAAACAGCTGGTAATAACTAAACCAAAAGGAAAAGAGAAGGACAATATTTTCAACAATAAAACAACAAAAGAGAGGAACATACACACCCACAAAAAAAAATAATTTCGGGAAGACAACCGAAAGGAAAATCGGAAAGGGGACTCGCAATAAATATTATATGAGAAGGCTAGCATGGAAAAGATCACAGGTAGAAAACAGAGTAGACGAACAAGACAGTGGGAAAAGTCGCGAGCCCTCAGTCGAGTAAGAGCCAACAGCAGAACTACAGTGGGAACAAGTAAGAAAAAAGCTGAACAAAGTGTTTGGAGAGCGCGCATAGATAAACTCACTCCGGCAAACAAAGTCAGCAATTCCAATACACAGTGAACGCACGTGCAGCACAAGGGCCGATATATCGGCGACACCGGACGCCGGCTAATCCCGATTAGACGCCGGACTACGAGAAGTGAGAAAGAAGCAGGCAACTCGGCCGCAGTCAGTGCTAAGGAGCAATCAAAGCAAGTTCAATTAAAGAGTGTCACTCCAGAAGAGAGGAGGGCGCACACGAACCGACTCTTATGGAAAGTATGGGCTCCGAAGAACTGGACCCAATTCAATGCGATAAGAGCCATAAAGGAAGAAGGCTGGGAAGATGTCTCAGAAGGCACAAGGAAGAGACGGTGGGTTAGGTCGACTTTCTGCTGCTATCGGAGAGATGGAAGCCAAGATCGGAAAATAAAGGCGCTCTGTTCAACTCGCTCACAATCGAACGGTAAGACTCTTAAAAAAAATCAAAAGACATAGATCGATAGATTTTTTCTCGCTCTTTCTGGTGGTTTAACTATTTTTTCTCTATAATGCTTCTTTAAGGTCGAAAAATTGATTCGAATATTTAAATCAATTTTTCCTAAAAAAAATGTATTTTTTTTAAATAACTTTTTTTTATTTTAAAGTACAACTTTTAAGCTAAAAAGGCCTGAAATTTTGGGATGGAGAATCCAAGTGTTCCTGAGTTATGATATATTAAGTACGACGCTGCGAGGCCGTACGCTCGCTCTCCGTGCTATCCGCGGGGACGAGCCATGATCTACATACCTCTGCGCTACGCCTGGGCTTATGTTTATACAAATATTATAAAATATATTAACATTTACAGTATTTTATAC
>UELU01136217.1:0-22297 GCA_900490025.1 Megastigmus dorsalis | reverse complement strand
TTCCGACACCGTCGTGAGTCTCGGTGTTACATTAGATAGCAAACTAACGTGGAAGCCGCAGGTTGATGCTATAACGAAAAAAGTAAATAAAGCCCTTTATAGCCTGCGGTTTATAAGGGCATGCACCATCGAGACTCTTCGCAGAAGACTGGTCGAAGCGTTAGTTCTACCCCATCTTGACTACTGCGCTGTAGAAACAAAGAACTAGACTACAGAGACTGAACAACACATGTGTGCGATTTATCTACGGTGTCAGGAGGGATGAGCACATCACCCCCTACACTGAAAAACTGTTCGCAGCTCTACAGTTCGAAACTTCGGAGTTCTAGACCTCGAAGTTCGCTGTAGTAAGATTCGAAAAAAGAATGGCACTGAAATCCCTCGATATTCGTTGCTTTAAGCAGCGAAATCGAGGGTCTGAGCAGCGTAGTTCGCAGTATATAACGTCGATGAAAACATATACCTGCAGAGCTTCGACCTTCGCTGCTCAAAGCAGCGAATATCGAAGGTACAAGCAGCGATGTTCATGCAGAGCCTAAACGCTTCGGAGTATCGTCGCTCATAGCTTCGAGCTTCGCTGTTAAAAGTAGCGAAGATCGCAGTGTCACACGTAGGTGTTTTCTTCGACGTTATACATTGTGAACTCCGTAGCTCAGACCTTCGAATTCGCTGCTTAGAGAAGCGAACTTCGTAACTGAGTCTGGTAGCCAAGAATGAAAAGCGTGAAAGGGGAAATATCAGTGCGCGAGGAGGGGATAACTTAAAATATCTACCTAATTTTAGTTATTGAAAAATAAATAAATTGATACTAGTTTTACGGTTACTTTTAATCATTATTGTTAATGCAAAAATAATAAACAAACTCAGTGTCTCATATAATTTAAAGACTTTTCTAGCCAAAAAATTTCTCGGGATTGACGATGTTTCTCATCGCGAATCTAATAATAGTCAATTAATTTTACAATCAAAAATTATTGTGATTGTTAAATTAATAAACAAATTCAGATCTCACGTAATTTAAAGACTTCTCTAACCATAAAAATTTACGTAGGAACTTTCGATGCTTCGCATCGCGAATCTGATAATAGGTAATCAATTTCCTGTTGCAAAATTATTGTTATTGTTAAATTAATAAACAAATTCAATGTCTCATGCAATTTAAAGCCTTTTCTAGCCGAAAAATTTCCTCCATGTTTTCAATGTCTCTCATCGCGAATCTAATAATAAGTAAGCAATTTCATATTCTTTAAAATGAAGTCTTTAAATTACGTGAGATCTGAATTTGTTTATTAATTTAACAATCACAATATTTTTAAAATCTGCAAATCATGTGAGACATTTTAAGAAGAAATCTAGTGTTTTTTAGAATTGCACATTCCTGATTTTAAAGGTAATGCGAAAGAGTATAGGATGTCTCGGAGCTCACCTCTAATATCAACGTGTGAATGACATAAGATATATTATACTCTTGTACATGCATTAAATGTTTTTAGATCTGCAAATCAAGAAATCGAGTGTTTTTTAAAATTGCAGATTCCTGAATTTGTAGGTAATGCGAAACAGTTGCACGTGCAATAGAGAGAGAGAGAGAGAGAGAGAGAGAGAGAGAGGATATAGGGTGCCTCGGAGCTTGCCTCCGATCTGCACATGCAAATGTTTCTTATTCGACTCGTAATGACTTCTTTGTATAATCCCCTACTCGTGCTAACGATCGAGGATGTATAAATAGAGCAGTTTTACATCAATCTGTCCATAGTGTCTCTCTAGATCAGTTTTACATCAAGCTACCCAGGTTAATCATGGATTTACCGTCGAAAATTCATGTGCTCGGTGTTCTCAAATGCGTGATTCGAATAGCTATGTCTCGCGACAATAACGTTCGATCACTATTCAACTTAATAAGGCGTTGCAACTTGGAAGCTTTATCGACGGAAATTTTGTTAAAAAGATTAAATTTTGTCTTGATTCATACCAATATTAATAGTTTCGATTATATGTATCAAGTCGGCAATAAATATTTTAACAATAAAAAAATTCTCGATGTCGTGGTGAATGTGGTACATAGACGGAACCTTCAAAACAATCCTGACTCTAGGCGTATACTTCGTCGTCATCGTAAGTATTATTTTGTTTTATACATACGAGAAAAAAAGTTAAAGTTATATGCAAATCAATAAATGATTTCTTGTACATTTGATAGCGATTAGAGAGATGCGGGGTGACGAAGAAGGCGATGAGGTAATTATGCAGTGTGAGATACCCCAGCAGGACAATGCAATGGCTTCGTCGTCAGCTCACAAAGATGCAGATAACGAGTCTCCTGCAGGCCCTGCACCTCAGCTAGTCGATGCAGAGAACTTAGTGGCAAACGATGTGCTTGGTGACGTAGCCTCAGGCAGTGAGTCTCATTCATCTACCAGCAGTAGCAGCTCTTCGCGCCACTATCGACGATTTGGCTTAGAAGGGGTCGAGATCATAGGACGAATTGTCACTCCTCCGGCCGATAATAACATTTACGAGTGGTTAGAGAGCGCTCTGTCTGATCTGCACGAAAATCTTTGTCGTGGTCGTGAGTCTACAGACTTTATAGGTATAACTATTGAATCAGCAAGACTCGTTCATGGACCCTTGTGGATATCTTTTAGACCAATTTAAGATTTCCACGTGGTGGAATTGTGGGATATGTTTTTCAGTGTTGCGCAAAGTGCAACGGATTTTAATATAGACGATACGTTATTGATAAAATGTAGTGTGATAAGCAATATATCAGGTCGTGGACGTGTGTGCTTAACCGAGGAGTCTGTGCGGAAACGCTCGATTTTATCTATAAGAAACACTGATGATTTGTGTCTACCGCGGTCTCTGGTTACTGCTTGTGCTCACGCAATTAGAGGACAATTGCGTTCAGGTGTTTTACACGAGTATTGGAATCAGATCAGAAGACAAAATAGTCGAGTGCAGAAAGAAGCAGCTCAAGATCTTATTAATTTGGCAAAAGTCAGTGTACCGACGACCGGTTGTGAACTCAAAGAAATTCATCAGTTTCAGATGTCGCTTGCTCAGAAAGGCATAGCTATAGTTGTGTATTCTTTTAGAAATTTTTCCCGCGGGGATACGCCTATTTTCGACAGTACGAGATATGTAATTGACATCTATAAAAAAGTTTTGCACGTACTTCGAATTATGTACTACGAGACTACTAGATATTATCAACCGATACTTAACTTAGTGGGTGCAGCAGGAAGTAAAGGCTATTGCATTCCGTGTAACAAAAGTTATGATAACGTCGAAAGTCACAGATTCTTCAACAGATGTTACAAATGCCTACAAGCACCACAGTGCAATAGAACTAATTACTTGAAAGAAAAATGTGACAATTGCAATCGGAGCGTTTTTGGCAATGAATGTTATGAAACCCATTTAAGAAATAAGTTAGTTCAAAAGCCGTTATCTGTATGCGACGATATCAAAATTTGTACCAATTGCTGTAAAACCGTACGAATGATTAATCGTGGGGTAAAGCATATCTGCGGTGTATCATTTTGTAATATTTGTAAGGAGCGACTACCATGGGTCATTTTTGCTTCGTACAACTGATCAGAGATGGCACACAAAAACAAAATGTATTATTTTTATTTTATGATTTCGAGACGCAGCAGTCCGTACCTGTGCTGGGTGATGAAGAGAAAAAAAAACACGTTCCAAATTTGTGCGTAGTACATCAAGTGTGTACTTTTTGTCTCGACGATACAGATATACCCAACAAATGCAAACACTGTGGTATTAGAGAGTACGTGTTTAATATAAATCCGGTGAAAGAATTGATTGATTTAGCTCTAGCTAAACGTAAAAAAATTAATAAGACGATATGCATCGCACATAACTCTCAAGGTTTCGATGTTTAATTTATTTTCAAATACCTGGTAGAAAAACATAGTAATCGTGAAAAGCCGCAAGTAATCTTGAATGGTTCAAAAATTATTTTAATGGAATTTTTGAATTTAAAGTTTATTGATAGTTTGAATTATTTTCACATACCTTTAAGTAGCTTGCCAAAAGGTGCTTTCTCCCATTTATTTAATACACCAGAAAATCAATTTTACACCGGTCCACTACCTATGAGTGCTAAAGATCGAGAATAACTTTTAGAGTGGTACAGCGAGCAAGCAGCTCGTGAATATGTGTTCAATTTTCAGGATGAAATAATTAAATACTGTAAACAAGATGTCAAGATACTGAGATTGGCGTGCGTAGCTTTCCGAGAAACATTTATGAAATGCGTAGTGGATCCTTCTGCCGAGTGGACGACAATAGCTTCCACATGTATGCGGGTGTATAGAAAAAATTTTTTAAAGAAAAACAGACCGGTATCGTGCCTTTCGGTGGCTATAGAAGAGCTGACAATCAATCGATTAAAGCGATCCAGTGGCTATACTGGATGGAGCAAAGAGTACTAAATCGTAAAATGGAGCACACCGATCACTGTCGCGAAAGAAGACTACCCGAGAACATTCTCGTAGACGGATTTTGTGAACCCGAGGAGGACGATAATCATAGAGGAATTGTTCTTCAATTTCACGGCTGCTACTGGCATGGTTGTCCTCGGTGTTACAGAATAAATCGCGACGATGTTTTGGCTGACGACGACTCGATGGATGACAGATACGAAAAAACTTGTATCACCTCTGAAAAAATTATCGCAAATAATTACCAGTTGATCGAGATGTGGGAATGCACATACGATCAAGAGCTGGCATGCAACGGAGAAATGAAATATTTTGTGGAAAATAATGTCGATCTTGTGTACAGAAAACCCTTGGATCCTCGCGAAGCATTTCTTGAAGGCCGCACAGGTAATACTGTAAAAATGTACGAATGTCGAGATGATGAAAAAATAAAATACGTGGACGTGTGCTCGCTATATCCGTACATCTGTAAGCGTGGAAAATACCCAACGGGTCATCCAAAGTTGTATGTCGGCGCACGAGTATGTGTGCAAGGTAAAAGGTATCAGACTAAACTACTCAAACAGCCAAAAAGTGAATTTTGAGAGTATTTGTGAAATGGTAAAAGGTGGTAGAAGCAAAATTTCTTTAGACTCTTTGGTCATTAGACGTACAGATTTTCACAAGGTTTTATCGCAAAACGAGACCAAAACTTGCGGACCTGTCTACAGCAAAAGACGCTTTGTAGGACTGACGGTGAGCTACCCGTACGGTTACACGAACGAAATACTACTGTAATCTGAATGTTCATAGAGATAGAGTGGGGAGAGAACCAGTTCAATGCACGATGCATGCACTAATAGACTTGCGGCCGCTTATCAGAAGTGTTCGCTAACTGCGGATGCGCGAATCAGCTCATTCGTACGCTTCCGTGAATCACGAGTGCTGATTAGCGGTAAGTGGGGGGATTAGCTCATTTGTGCGCTTGCGCGTATCTCAAGCGCTCGTTGGCGACGGCTGCGCGAATCAGCTCATCCGTGCGCTTTCGCGAGCCGCGGACCGGGAGCGCACGACGCGAGTCGTTAGCCGGCGCGGGGACCGCCACCGCGGTCATCAGCACCTCGGGCAGAGGTACTGCAGTATGAGCGGCCGCCATCCTTAGTCAGTCAGTTATGGATACACGGTGGAAGCATCCGTGGACGTCTATGTGCACCGGCCCAACAGGGTGTGGCAAATCGAAGTTCGTGAAAAATTTTAAAAAATTTTGTAAAAGTACAGCGAATGCATGAGCAACACTCGTTTCGAGCGTATAATTTTCTACTACAGAAAAATGTCGAATTTCGCGAAGGTGTTCCCGAATCCGGCGAGTGGGCAAACGATCCGAGACCCAAACTGCTCATCATCGACGATATTATGCGTGAATCCTCATACTCTGGCGGCGCGATTGTCAATCTCTTTACAAAAGGCAGCCTTCACAATAATCTTAGCGTCATATTTATCTCGCGGAATATCTTTCAGCAGAGAAAAGGCCAGTGAGATATATCGTTGAACGCGCAATATATCGAGTTATTTAGAAACTTGCGCGATCGCAGCCAAATTCAACATCTTTCGCGACAATTATGTCCGAAAGATCAACGATTTTTGCAGGAAGCTTACTGGGACGCCACCTCTAGACCGTTTGACTATCTCTTACTGGATCTTAAGCAAGACACGCCCAATAATTGCCGCTTTTGTACGTGTATTTTCCCCGACGACGAGTATAAGTACGTATACGTTGGTCGAAAGAAGATAAAAGGGCGCGACTCTGAGAACCATGTTCCAGTTGTGTCACTGTAATGGCTCCGAAAACTTGTCGAGATCCGTTTGGACAGAAGTACGCTGCAATTCTGCAGGCTTTGTATTATCATCTAGATAAACAACAGCGAAACGCCTTGTTACGCAAAGCAGACCCTAAATTAATTCGTCATATTTGCGAATGTGCTTTGAACGTCTTACACGGTAACGTACCACTCACCAAAACACACAATAGTAAATTACGCAAACACGCCTGTGTTCTACGAAAATTGGCTAATACGGGTGAAAGTTTACACCGGAAGAAAAAATTAATTGTGCAACGTGGCGGATTCCTGCCTGTCCTACTGGCTCCTCTCATTGGAACTATATTAGCATCTCTCGTGACAAAGTAGGAATAGCAGCAGCAGCAATGGATTACGCATGAAAAAAATGATTCTCATACCTCAAGAGAGTTTGGACCGCATTCGTCTCTCACTCACGAATGGAGGCCTAAAGTCTGTACAGACCCCAGGCACGATAACTAGCAGACTGAATGCAGAAATGAACGCGATCTTCACTTTCGAGGTGCTAAGGAGGATTCGACGAAA
Organism: Megastigmus dorsalis; assembly: GCA_900490025.1. Lineage (NCBI taxonomy): Eukaryota > Metazoa > Arthropoda > Insecta > Hymenoptera > Megastigmidae > Megastigmus > Megastigmus dorsalis. The sequence continues at coordinate 15,471 of UELU01136217.1, read as the reverse complement.
AGAAAATTCTCAGAGGACGACGAAGGCAATGTGACTCTTCCGACTACGGTCAACGAGGGCTATGTCGAAGAGCAGTGTCAACGAGAGGAGGATGAGGCAAGAACTGACGAGTATATGTTCGAAAGCGTTCCACAAAAATTTCATGCTAATGCTGCACGACTTATGCTGCACTTGGGCAGATCCGATAATATAGTGTGGGACCGTAACGGAAGCGTGATCATAGATGGCGCCCCTGTTGCAGGGGCAAGCATTATTGACCTGGTGAATAATGCTATGAGAGCTAGAAAAATACCTCTGCCCAAAGGTCATCGTCAGTTTGCGACGACGCTCCGACAAGCACTCATACCTCAAGAATACATTGGTAATAAACGCGTTTTAGAACATATTAGAGGCTCGACGTCACCGTCCAACATTTCATCGCCCGAAATTGTGGCGCAGCCTCCAAGTCTAGCAGCTTCGCCAGCATCTTCTTCTTCTTCTCACTCGCAACTGACAGCTGACGGTGTCAGTCAGCGAGCCGTAGCAAGGAGGAGAAAGAAACTTACACCGACACCACAAATTGTTCAATCATGACGTTGGCTGAGTGGCAAGTACAAAAAACCGAAGAAAAAAAACGCGAGTGTCGTAGAGGAGGGGGAAAAAATAGTGCTCTAGACTCTTTGATTGATTTGCTGCCGTTTGAGATGCATGTTCCCGGCTATAAATTTTGTGGACCAGGTACTAAACTGGCAGAACGACTCGAATGTAGTGAGGTGGGGATCAATCCTCTGGGTGATGCCTGTCGGGAGCACGATCTAGCGTACAGTGACAAGAAAAAGAATAATCGTCGAAAGGCTGATCGTGTACTGGCCGAGCGCGCTTTTTCACGTATGCTTTCTCAAGAGACACCATCCGACGAGCGAACTTTTGCAATGATGACCGCTTGTAGTATGGTCAGTAAAATAACTTTTGAATAATTCTTTTCTCGAATCAAGAAAGCAATAAAACCGTGCGATATGACGCAAAAGAAGAAGAATAAATCTCTAAAAGATAAGAAAATAAAAAATAAGTAGGATGTTTGAACACCTTTATTACGGCCTCCCGCAACCTACTGCCTACGCCGGTGCAGATAAGATTTTACACGCTACACGCAAAAAATGTCATAGAGAAAATGTGCTCGAAGGCCAAGATGCTTACAACTTACACAAGCAGGTGAGACATCGATTTCCTCGAAGATGTTATAACGTACGCAATTTTGACGATGTGTGGGAAGTCGAATTGATGGACATAAGATCGATAAGCTCTTAAACGATGGTTACAACTATTTTCTCACGATCATCGATGTTCTCAGCAAGTATGCATGGATCGAGCCTATTGTGACCAAGAGTGCAAAAAGTGTTGCTGACGGCTTTCAACGAATTTTAGCCAGGAGTAATAAGAGGAAACCGCTAGGAATTGAATCGGACAAAGGAAAGGAGTTTGTTGGATCAACGATGCAGGAATTGTTGAAAGAAATGGAAATAAATTTTCGACAGTTTGCCTCGAGCGCTTGGACGACAAAGATGGATCTCGTAGTAGATATACAATTCGTCAAAGACAATAAAAACATCTGTTCGCATAAAGAAATAGCTATCGTGGCCTTAAAAGGTGAATTCAGTGCTCACTGGGTTGTCGCATCAGCAAATCCTATCACCCGCCTAAGTCAAGAAATTCGGAAGCAGAGGAATGAGTGGCTGACACAGCATCATCATGGTCTCCACTACTGTGAGGGGGAGATAACGTTAAAAGCTTTGTACAGAACTCTGAAAGACGTTACGAGAAAAGTGAGGAAAATATATGTTCGAGGTAAGGAAAAGTGGCTGACCTTACATACGATAACATCACGGGAGATTATTAATTTGGAGTACGATGATTGTCCATCATTTACCAAGTTGCCGTGGACCGATAACTACTGTCTTCACCACGCCTTAAAAAGCCAATATCTTCCATGCACTTGTGCTTTAAATAATACTTATAGATTGAAAGCTTGGCTAAACTCGCCTGAGCCAAAATCTTGCACTGAATTTACTTATACATTACTGCTGCAGCTTTGCGATGAACAGCCTGGAGATCCTGAAGAATTTATCGATGATTCCATTGCATACTGTGGAAGTCTTCCCGGCCGATCAGATTCCGCGGGTGTGGACGAAACCGACAGCATTTGTTTTTAAGGTAGTTGTATACCAAATCTAAAGTCTTGAATTATTTTTGAAAATTTGAGAAAAATTAATTAAGGTACAGTAAAAGATGACTGTAAAATTTAGGATCAATTTACCAAATAGTTTTAAAGCTACAGCAAGTTAAAATTTACAATATTTAACATTGCTGTAATGGCGACTGTTTACGAAATGATGCATTTAAGTAAATGATATTGACGGATTGACTGACTTAGTGTCGCTATGTGTACAAAAATTTTGAAAAAATTAGTTTAGTATATTTTCGAATTCATGTATAAATTTGGAGAAGATTGAGCAGTTAGTAACGAAGCAGTGTCAATTCAAAGTTTTACGAAATCTTACAGTTCAATCTAGCTCAGAAAGTAGAACGACCATAACCCCTCGGAGTATGACGAGCAACTTATGATTACACAAAAACAATAGTCTGTCTCTCTCGCTGTGTATCATATTTCATCATGATAATATTAGGAAAAGTTATATTTTTCATTTTTAATACTTTATACATAAAAACTTCGAATATATTTTCAAATTTTTTTGTAAGTTTCAATTTGACTCACACAGTCGGTATAAAACTACCTTAACACCGATAGTCATACGAAACCTGGTATGTATTGGGTCAGCATTTACGTCGACGTGTCTGGACATACTTTGTATTTTCATAGCTACGGTATACCGCCATTTATACCGGATCATATAAATCGCTTACGAAAAAATTGCAAACAATACCGATGGTATGCTACGCAATTACAAAGTAATACGTCTGACGTGTGCGGCCAATTTTGTATAATGTTCTTGTATTATATGAGTTCAGGGTTAGGCTTCCAGAAATTTGTCGACAATTTTTCCGCCGACTTGCAGAAAAATGATACGATAGCCAGAGCTCACGTTCAGTACAGGAATGCTGACACTGTCTTTACAGGGAGTGGGGGCTGCTTCGTCAACTGTTTGCAAAACTGCAGTTCTAAGATGTCATTGATATAGTCCTAGACCGAGGCTAGTCATCGTACATGCGCGCCACCATACCACCACCACCAGCAATGTCTCATGCAGAGCATATATAACCACAGCGACTGGCATTCACTCCCAATCAGTCGACCAGTAGACACTCAAAGACGATGGACAGCCAGAGCGAAAGTTGTGAACGTCTACACCCTATATTTAATACCATGTACTATTTAAACAAGTCGTGTACAAAGAGGCTTGTGGCTGCCCTACAGTACAGTGACGATTAGAAGAAACGATCGCCCTATCAGCCGATAGTATTTCTAAAAGGATTAGACAGCTTCGGTGTTCCATTTGACGCCGGCAATTTGAGTACGTTTAAGAACATCTTCCCAGATATCAACAAATATTTTGCTGGGCACGGCGACGATCTGCGAGATACCAAAGTTTATGGTCGATGGTGGACACTGAGATACACATTTTGCCACACAGAAAGAGCTATAGAATTGGAGGATGATCGACGTCCACTCACATCGAACGGTTCTGTGACTAAAAAACCTAGACGTAGTATTATTATCAAAAAAGTAACATTTGACCGATTGGAGGAGGTTTCGAAGTGTGTACAAAATTATTTAACGTACTTAGAATCTATTAAATACAGTGCGCTTGTATTATTTGTAAATACGCTTGATTTTACCATCGATAAGTGTCAATCGCTTCATAATACACAGCTACAAATTTTCGAATCTTGTCATCTTAAGGAGGTTATAGATAATGTAAGTAGCGTAGACATACAAACATTAAAAGAAAAATGTAGAAAAGATCTAGAAGGAAAACAAAACGATGAGAAGTATAAGAGCATAACAATTTTATATGACGGCGAATTTATAAATTTATTCTACGAAATGGTATTGTTACACTCGGAAAAGATTTTGGCTGCTATAAATCTTAGATTAAGTAAAACATGAAAACTGTCTGTTTTGACGAATCTAAAAATGTTGTTCATAAAATGTGTGTATGCATATCGAGCTGCTCGGCGAGGTAAATGGGAGCAGTTTGCTCGCGGTCATGAACGTTTTAAAATGCGTATTATGCGATTAAGTAGAATTATCGAACCTGTAAATTGATGAAGTATTTAAATGATAAATGATGTTAAATTTATGTGTAATTGTTGTATTTATAAAACAACCTTTATCACTTACCAATCCGTTTTTATCATAACCAAAAAAATAGAAATAAATTACTTTTTTCATTTTAAACATATAATTGCTGCTTTTTTCTAATAAATTTAATATTATATTAAACGTAAAAAATGTTGCTTGTATTTGATTTTTTAAACCATAATTTTATATATATATATATTCTAAGAGACAGAGAGATCACGTTTCACTCACTATGACCTTTCGCCGCCGATACTGCCGTCCGCTATAGCCACCCGCTGATTGGCTCATCTTCTTAACTTTTAACAATTAATAACTCCGATTAATGCTATCCGAAATTAATTCATCCTGTTTACATAAGTATATATTTCCAAAGCTATTATAGTTTAATAATTTTAATTAAAATAAATTGTTTTTAAACTAGTATTAATTGTAATTTAGATCTTAAAGGTAGTTAAAATAAACATAAAATGAAGACCCAATGTCTAGAATAACTAAGAATGCGGCTTCGAAAGATTCGGAATTCATGAACGAAATTAAGACTTTTATCTCATTAAATCGTTTCTTTCCGAATAGAAATTTAAATCGAAGTGTTAAGGAAAGAACCTCGTTAGGGGAGACCGAAGGTGTAGGAGATACTACTATTAGTGAAGAACTAATAAATCTGCAAGCCCCGGAAGACTTGCAGGATATACCGTTAAGCAGTGTTAGTTCAGATCTGTTGGATCTCAAAAACACCATTCTAAACAGCACTATCGTTAACAGCACTACTGTTAACGGAAAACAATCTCTAGTTCCAACTCTTGCCCCTCTGAACATCATGGCAGCTCAATCGATATCGTTGAAAGATGCGCTTAAGGCTGTACCGGCATTTGACGGGAAAAAAAATTCCTTTAAGTGTATTCTTTGAGGGATGTGATGAAGCCAAAGAAATGGTTTCGAAAGAGGATGAGCTTAAGTTAATGAAATTAATCAGATCCAAACTAATCGGCGAAGCGAGAATATTCATACACGGACCAGCTTTTACAACGGTAGAGGCTCTGAAGGATTTCATTAAAACGATTTACGCCCCGGCGAAATCATATCATCAGCTGCAAGGAGAATTGGGAAACGATTTTCAGGGAGATGACAAATCAATCATCTCTTTTGCAAAGAGTATTAAGGATATAGAAAGCACGATAGTAGAAACGTACAAGGTGTTGAAGGGCAACGCAGACGATGTATTCAGAACCTTCATAGAGCGATCAGTAGTAGAATGTAAATGAAAATAATATTATTCAATGTAAAAAACAAAGAATAGATTAAGTGATATCATTTTTTGTATTTAGATTTTAATTTATTGTATCAGATTTACAATTTATTAATACAACTTTGTTTTTTTAATTTTCCAAATAAGTATTTCGATTTGTAATTATTTGTAAGTAGAATAAAATATATTTTAAAATCAATAAAAAATAAGCCATGTCTTTTTTATTATAGCTTTCAAGTAAATCCCTTTTTAATTAATTATATAATTAATATTTCATTAATAAATTAATGAAATATTTAAGAAATAAAGTTAAAATCACTAGAATTCATATTTTTCTTTAAGTGCTTCGATTAGAATATAAGAAAAAAAAAAGTTTCATGGAAAGAAAGTTTTAAAAGACCATAATTGTATGTATGAATGCTCGCAGCAAGCGTAATAATGTAAAATTATTGTCGAAAATAATTAAATGACAAAGAAAGTACTGCTTTTTTAAGGGTTTAAATAAAAGAATTTGCTAATTCTAATACGATAATCGAGTAGTACTTTAAAGGTACCCTAAATTAAAAAAAAATACTTTCAATTTGGTCCAGTAGCTCCGGAGATACAGAGAGCCTCGTTCATTTGAACCCAAAAATTCATAAACAATTGCACTTGCACGCTGGAATCTCTCGTGGCGATGTGTCTGCGCCACAGCGACAACTTCCGCGTTGAATATATTTGCAATCAATCACTTATAAGACAAGCTATAATATTTCTGATAAATTCTAACTTTTTCTGAATATTGCCGATCAAAGTTCATTCCTTAATGTCAGTTAGCCTTCGAGATCTAAATTTAAAAAAAAATCATCTCGTGAACTAATCATCGTGGAGTAAAGAATTATAACTTTAAATTTGTAAAATAATTCGCACAATCAGAATATATAAGGCTCATTTCGATAGGACCATAACTTTTTCAGATAATTAGCTTTAAAGCAGCTGCAAAATTACCTACCTTTTCATACGCATAATTTTACAGCTTCTATGCAAAAAACTAATTAGTCCCAAAGCGTACGTGAAAAGGCTATAGCCGTATAAGGTGAAAAGTGCCCTCTCACGGATTTCGCTGAAATTTAGTTACCTTAAGGGGAAGCAGTAGCGTCCCCCCTCCTCAGGCTGTTCGATCTATTTCTATGTTCCAGTTAATTTAAAAAATGCTAAATCACATAAGCCCTATCTTGCTCTAAATGATTAATAGCAACAAGTACTACGCCGGCCAAGTCCCGATATTACGCAAAATTATAAATATTAAAAGTTATAAACACATATAGATATAATCGTAATTTTGAGGTTAGCTGTTAATGCGAAAACGAGTCTTACTGGTTCCAATTAATAGGAAAAACGACAAATCGGATCGACTTCTGCAAGCACAGGATGATTCATTGTTTCGAGCACTACGCCGTTCAAGTCTAAATATTAATTTTCGTTGTAAATAGAAAAAGATATCAGCGAAAGAAAAAGCACGTTTGTCGCTACTGCATCCCCTTAAATGGTTTTGAGAAATATGAAAATTCTCAAAATTTCACTTCCTAACCTCAAAATTAAACTAAAAAATCGCATTTTTTGTTTTTTATACTTTTTGAGATATCTCCGTGGCCTTCTTATTGATTGAAGCCTTATTTTTTTTTTTTTTTGAATGAAAGGTCTTTTTAAGACGCATACAAGAAATCAAAAATTAATTATTTTGGTTCAAAATTAGAAAAGTTATTAGAATTTAAAAATTTCAAATCAATTTTTTTGGACTCCCTAGAGAGACACCACTGTAGAAAAAAAAAATTTTTACGCCTTTTTTGAAACTTTTTCGTAGTATAATATAGGTATATATTAAACCTACCCGCAAAACACGAGAAAAAAAATATTGAAAATTTAAAACCGTCTTAAAACCTTGAGTTTCTTTATTTATAAACTCTAAAAAAATTTTTTTCTAATAATTATATTAGTAGCATGAAGTTTTTCAGATTTTTTTGGAATAGTGGAACATGATTTAAAATATTAAAAACACGATTTTTCACCGATTTCTAAAAATTTTTTTAGATAAAACACCAAGCAGAGCATCGATAAATATTTTCTCAACTTATTTTCGGTCAGAAAGATATTATAAATTTTTTTCTATTATTTGCGAAAACGAAAAATTATTTAAAAAAATAAAATCCCGATTTTTAGTCAATTTTGGAATTTTTGTCGGTTTAACTCCAAGCAGAGTGCTAATAAATATTTTCCCACGGGTTTTTCCACCAAAAAGTTATTATAAATTTTTTTCGTTTTTTTGGGAATCGAAAAACCATTTTAAAAAATTAAAAAGTCGATTTTTGGCCAATTTAGGGAATTTCCTCCTGCCAAAGACGAGACTGAGCTATAGAAAAAAGCTTTCGTCTCTTCGTTACCGACTGAGAATATCAATTGAATTTTTTCAGATTTTTTAATTACAAGTACATCGCAAGCAAACACATAATACGAATTGTAATTAGTTTAAAAAAAAATAAGCATAACTATTAAATATCGTTAAAGTGGTTAATTTAAGGTTAGTAATTTGCTTCAAATATAATAGAACGAAATATTCTAATGTAATTTCAATTCGTTTTTTAAATAGATACCATGCATTATTTTTTACATATTTTACATATACAACTTTTTCACATATTTCTATTAAGCGATTGAATAGACTACGCATTTTTTAAAGTGACACAACTATATTCCAATTAATTGTTATAAGTTGTTACAATTGTTAGTCTAGCGAAAGGATTGAAACAGTACAATTTATTTTCATTTATAACTCTTTTTTAACTCTAAGTAACCATTGGTTAGATAACACAGGCCTACAAATTTTTAACCCAGAGACAAGACCTATCGTACCCGAAGGATTTTGATGCGGTGAATCCTAATCCGTGCTCAGAATTGCTCCTATACGTCTGGTTTTCGAGACATCCTAAGCTAAACGTGCAAAAAACACCGTTTTGCCCATATTTGAGGTTATATATACAAGGCAGATTTATTTTTCACAGAAAAGTACACTCGGGATTTTAAAGTATAAATCTTCCTTTTTCAAGTAACGTTGAATTTGTTAAAAATATCTCTTATTTTCGCTGAGATTTTTCAATTTTAAGTTTATAAATTTTCAAATGTTATATATAACCTCAAAAATTCACTTTAGATTAGGATATCTCAATATCCTGACGTGAAAGAGCAATTCTGTGGCCAGATTTGGATTCAGCGGATCAAAAACTTTCGGAAAAGTATTGTCTGGTTTCTGGGTAAGGGGGTCGTCTTATTCTGTTTGCCTGTATAATCTAAAAAGTGATCTATTGCATCATACCTATGTTATTGACATGGCTTTCCATATACATATATGAAAATTTGAAAATTTGTAATCTGGCCACAGAATTGCTCTATCACGTCAGGATATTGAGGTATCCTAATCTAAAAGTGGATTTTTGAGGTTATATATAACATTTGAAAATTTATAAACTTAAAATTGCAAAATCTCAACGAAAAAAAAAGATATTTGAACAAATTCAACGTTATTTGGAAGAGGAAGATTTACACTTTAAAATCCCGAGTGTACTTTTCTGTGAAAAATAAATCTGCCGTGTATATGTAACCTCCAAAATGTGCAAAAATGGTGTTTTTTGCACTTTTAGGTTAGGATATCTCGAAAACCAGACGTATAGGAGCAATTCTGAGTACGGATTCGGATTCAGCGCATCAAATCAATCCTTTGGGTATGTTAGGTCTGGTCTCTGGCTCTGGACTTTTGTTAAATTTTGTCGGCCTGTGTAATTAATACATTTTACATACTATATAATTTGAAGTGTCGTTAAACACTGTAGTACTATCTTTTAAATACAATTACTTCTTAATCGAGATCGTCTCTTTTAAAAGCTATAAAATTCCAAAAGTTATTGAAATTAAAATAAAATACGTTAAGTGTTAAGGTAATATTTATAATTCTTACAATTCTTAATATTTTGATCTTTATGAACAACTTTTTTTTATTGTTTACCCTGCTTTGCACAAAAGTTTATATGCCGATTTAAATTTTACAAATCAGACCTTGTAGGTTTTTTCAAAACAGAAAAAAAAACACACCATTCCAATTTCGCTCCGATAATAATCTTCTAAATAAAAACTTTTTTTTTTGGCTTTGCGAATTTTTCTTGAAAAAACTCTCTGATTTGTCTCCTTTTAGTACTCATCACTTAGAATTCGATCCTCTACATGCCTATATTTTTTTTCTAAAGGATTAATGTTTCCTCCGTTCAAGTCCAATTCGACTGGACTAGAACTAAAATCTTATTTTTATAAGAAATCAAAAGATGTACAGTTTTGTCTGACAGTTTATATATTCTGCAATAAACAACTATGGCACATCTCTCAAGGTTTTTCGCACAGTACGGAAAGCAGATCTCAATTAGCCTCACCTTGATGTAGGCGCTGGTGGTTGTGGCAGTTGGATTAGCATCGGACGGCTTCAGTCTGAGCGCGTAGTGGCCTGCCAGACCAAAAAACTCGCAGCGCAGGGTGATGATCCTTTGCGTCGGAAAACCCTTCACCTCCTCCGCATAAAGTATCTGCAGTATATAGTATTGAATGTTAAAGCGAATTATTGTACATTATAATTTTTTTCTGTACCTCTATTGCATAGTCTAAGTCGAAATTGATTGCTTTTCCAGAAAAATTTTAATCGAACCCTATTTTATATAACAAGCTTTAGGTATATCGCAATGTACTTACAAGGAGATTTCCGGATATGCTGCTCCTGAGTTTTTTTAAAACTTTCATGAATTACATTATGTGCAAAATAATGAGACCCGTGTATCGGGGTTTTATTGAATAGGCCTTAGAAATCAAGATATTCATCAATCTTTATATTAATAATCTATTGATATGGTTTTGTAGTATGTAGGACGTATTCAATAAAACGTCCAAAAGTAATTCCTGAGAGTTTCAAAAAAATCTAGGAGCCACATCCTTGGTCATCTCCTTGTTCCTAAGCTCATTTTATAGTTGGTCATTTTATAGTCATTGTGTAGGAATATTGTATTCAGTTAAAAGTTAGTATTCATTGCACTAGGTATATTTTATATATTATAGTTAATAGTTCGGAGTCCCTGAGGAGGAGCCAGAGCGCTGAATATACGAAACGAAACGTTGGGTAGTTTGAGTATTTTTGGGTGGTGAGGTGCAATCAGATTGTCCTTTGCTAACGAGGTTTATGTCAGGTTTTAATTAATTAAAATTTATTACAGATTCTACGGAGGTGATAAAAATATATTTATCAGTTTTTATAGTTAATAAATTTGCACAATGCATCTAATATTTAATTCAGTTTAATTATCTACATTAAGGTAGTTTAGGCGGTGGGTGCCGTATCAAGCTAGGGGCAAGTTACTACGGAGCATCAAGCTGCGTTCAACTCGCTGGTGTTCGAAGAATATTCAGTAAAATATTCACAAAAAATTCAGAGAGATTCTTCGAGTCTTCTAGATTGCTACGCATATTGTTAAAAGAAAAAAGGGGGTTTTGTTTTGTTACGTCGCGCTGTCGCGCAACTTGTCAAAATGAATTGACCTGTTGAAATGAATCGAAGGTTGGGTCCTTTCGAGTCTAGATCCGAAAATCTTATAATATAACTCGGGACGACTCTTGCAAATTACGTACTTTTCCTATGGGGGAGAAGTAGAATTGACAGGATGGACTGCTAATTTATCCTAGGCTTATAGACAGTAAGTAATTTCTAAGAGTTTCGTACAATCGCCCAGAAAGCTTACAAAGCAGCCTCTAATGATTGATTAGGAGGAATTTTGGAAGGTGCTTTAACAGGAGAAGCTCAAGTTTTTACGGATAAGGAAAATTAAATGTTGTATTTGTTTGTGAAAAGAATAGTCAGAAGATATGTGAACTTATACTTAAAAATTTACTCTTTATTTGCAGTTGCACAAATTTTCACTATTACTACACTTATTATTTTAGATAGACACTCGGGTGTCTATTGTTGAGCGCGACGGATTATTTTAACACTGTTGCTGGCACAGAGTTCGGATTTAGCAATATGGTTTCGATGTGGCTGGATGGCTGCTGTAGTATTCGGAGTTAGAAGTACGGAGTTAGAAGTTCGGAGTTAGAAGTTCGAGTGTGACCTAGCGCATGTGTGGTGGACTAACAGGTTTTTCCAAACTCATTAGGTGCGGTTTTGTATTGGCCCAGTCGTTTGCGAGGCCAGATTTGTATGGTGTGACGGGTGTCTCCACGGTTCGGCACTCGTCGGATTATACTTAATATTAGGTCTATGTGTGATGATATAGTGGAAAGTTTTGAATAAATGAGTTTAAGAATTAAAGTAAATGAAAAGAAAATCCTGTGATTTTCATAGGAAGTTACAGTTTATTTGAAAAAAATTCTAACCTAAAAAACATAACTTCAAACGACAAAAATTATGAATTTTCCAGCAAAATTCGAAATATTTTTGATATATCAATGCTTTTTTACGTCTTAGAAATGTGTGTTTACAATTTTAGATCTTATTAATAAATAGAAAAAATTTAGGAAGCCATCTTATGAAATAGAACCGTGCCACGGCATGAATTTTTTACGTTTCTTTTTACGCTTATGCTAATAACTTTTAAAAATAGCCATCGTTAACCATTCTAATAGATAAACATTGACTTTTACTTTTTCTTGTTATTTCTTATAATTAATGTGTAAAATTAATGTTACCCTTTAAGCATTAAATTAATAAACTTTTACTTTTACTTTTAAAAATAATATAGAAAGAAAAAATACAAACCAATGTGTATCTATTAGAATGAAAGCTAGTTTAATTCTGAATCGATTAGCACTTTAGAGCCATGGTTAACCAGCATTTTCAACAATTATTAACAAAAAGTAAAAAAATAAAAATAAAAAATTCATGCCACGGCGCGATTCTATTTCACAAGCTCAATAAAAAGACTTTTTTTAAGATTTTTTTAATTTTTATATCTATAGATATATGATTCACCCTGACATTAATCAAGGAACAAAATGAGACCTTTTAAATTGAAAATTTTTAAAAGTCTATGGTTAACAGTAGATTTTTTTTGCATTAACAATATTCACTGTAAAAAACTTTTTTCGTCACTTTACGTGTACTACTTCCATACAATATTAATTCTTGTACTATATTTTGATTAGAAACTCTTACGCAAATGTTTAAAATTAAGATCAATTTTCACGCTCAAGCCACCTTAAGTAATAGCTTTGGGCTTTTAAAATATCGCATTAGCTATGTTTAAAAATAAATATTAACGCATCATTTTTTCTAAATCTTACATCCAATCCTCTATCTAATCGGTACATAAATGAGCACGTTAAGGTATTCTAAATATCAGAAATGAAGATTTGCCTACATAAATATTGAAAAAAAATTATATTGGCATTTTTTCATATTCTAAATAAATAGTTTTGATGTTACGGCATGCTTACTATCTTATATATAATTCCACATCCAGAGAATTCTCGTGGTTAGCTGTTTGTCAAAGCTTGCATTTTTGCGCCGCGGAACATCCAGCGGTAGCGCGGCGACTGAAAGATAGCGCAGTAACACCTTCACGAATAAACAAGTCTGCATTTTTTCGTCCGTCTAGCGTCCACAAACTAACAACGCGACTACAAGAGCGACGCGTAAGAATTCTCTCGATGTGAGGACTTCCACTCCGAAAAGAGCACATGCATTCCATCTACGACCACTCTGCCGCTCACACACGACTTTTATCTATAACTCAATAAACTTATGTATACTCAACATAAATTAGAATCATTATTTTAATACCCTATCCATCTCGGACGTAACAATTCGTGAGAAGCGGTGGAATCCGTCCGATAAGTCGTCATTTCAACAAAAAGGGTAAAAGAAAAATACATTATTTGAATAAGCAAAAGTGAGCAGTGAAAGAAGTGTATAAGTGTTAAAAGCTAAACTTTCATCATTTCCGCGTGTTTAAATCTACAATAAACTAATAAACCACATAAAATCAAGCGAGACAAAATAATAAATATCAATCCGTGAAATAAATAAACAAAAATTTTAACTAAATAAATAAATAAACTGATAAGAATTTTTATATCATTTTTACGGTCTCAAAAATTAAACTAACTATATAATTAGTAACTTGTACAATTAAAATTTTAATCATTAAGAGGAACCTTTCACAAATTTGAATTATGGAATACGAGACTAACTCTGATCTTAGCCCCGAAGAGTTGAAAAAACTCTTATTATCCGTTAGAGAGCGTGAAGATAAAGTGATTGAAGCTGAACAAAAACTAAGTGAACGCGAACAGAAAATTATAGAAGAAACAAAAGAAATAGTCGCGTACGCTAAACAAACTATCGAACAAGAAAGAGAAAAATCCCGCGCTTTACTAGAAAGAATTCAGGAAGATAAAAAAGTTTATGAAAGACTTCAAACCGAAAATTCAGCGCTGTCTGCTCGCGTAAACGCCGCGACAAGCACTCCAGTTGCATCAACCCCAAATGCGCTGAATTTTCCCAACGTGCCCTTTCATAACGACACGCTTGCGCAACTTCAGGAAATTAAGGATACATTAAGACAACTTCAATTGACGTGCAACCAACCGTCCGCCACCATCGGGCTACATACTCTCCGGTCCGATGCTTTTGTTAATCATACTCCTAATAATATCTACGTTAAAGAAGCCCTGGATAGTATCCCAAATTTTGACGGATCGAATGTAGCACAATTTATAAGATCATTAAAGCGCGCTCACGGTGTTTTACCCCCACTGTTGCAAAATGATTTTTTAAAACTTATAAAAAACAAATTTTCAGAACGTAGATATGTAGCAATCGAAAATCGTGAATTTAATTCATTAGAAGCGTTAATAAACCGACTTAAACAAGTTTTCTCGCCAACCGAATCCTTAAATAAATTACGTGGTAAACTTGACGCGCTTTGTAAAAAATCGAACGATCCTATATTGGATTTCATAGCCGAAACGTCTAACATCTGCGACGCAATTCTAGATAGGTAAAGACTCGAAGGCAATCTTGAACTATCTGAAAAAGAGATCCGGGAAGTCGAAAATGAAGCAGCTGAAGGGTTTTAGATGGTCTTCCACCATATTTTCGCACGCGTCTAAGCAACACTGACGGAAAAACCTTGTCGCAGATTTTCGACTTATCTATTCAAGTCGATAAACGCATCGAGCGCGATAAAATAAAACATTCTCAATCAAAAATTATTAACAATGATAACGATAATTATACAAAACCCCGAGACGGTAGAAACTTACAGGATAATAATAATCGCGGAAATTCTAGAACTGTTGATAGTAAACGCGATCCACGAGAATACAATGGCATCTCTTGCAATCCTACGCGTAATTGCGCTTATTGTAAACAACAAGGCCATTCGATTCGCGAATGTAAACGATCACGTTACTTCCAAAATCCGAAATATCAAAAATTTAATTTTCAAAAGGATAGAAAATTTGAGAATCAAAATGAATCGGGAAACGCGAGGCTCGCGCGGGCTTCAGGAGCGCCTGCGTCGAGCGCACAATCGCGACCGCTGAATACAATCGAAAATCCTCAGCCAGGCCCGTCTACAATTTAAAGCTATCTACTTCTAGCCGCATTCCTGTCATAATGTTAAATTCTTTTGATTTTCGAAAATCACCTATAGACGCTATGATAGACTCAGGCGTGCAGCCTAATGCCATAAAAATCTCGGCTCTACGACCTGATATTTTATGTTATGAAGAAAATGCACCTATACTTAGAGGGCTATCCGGTCATGACGTCTATTCGTACGGACGCGTTTACGTTGATCTTTTCGGAAAACCTACCGAATTTGTAGTAGTAAATGACCAGTTCCCAATTCAACCTGCC
>UELU01136215.1:0-13280 GCA_900490025.1 Megastigmus dorsalis | reverse complement strand
GGACTATACAGCCACTCAATGGACTGTACAGTCGCCAGACAAGGAGAGGAAATATAACTCAATAATTATTTAGCTCTTTAACGTTTATTGAAAGAAAGAGAACTCTCAGGCAACCCGAGAGAGTTGTAGCTCCCGGAGCTGTAGAGAGCGAGAGTCCTTCTACAAGGCGGCGCAGCGCCTTTTATACTCGTAACGGCGTGGAAAAAGGGCTATCCCCTCCGTGAGGAGCTTTTCCCTCCACGCCGTTACGAGCTTCGGTGGGGCGCGCTCGCCCAAGCTCGGTTCAGCTCGTCGGCGCTCGAGCTTTCTATATATACATATATACATTTTAACCTTTCGGTTGGCGCGCGCTCTTAAAAAAATACGCTTACGCGTGGGCTGGGCGTCACAACCTACCTAATGAGTCGGAAGTGTTCGTAAAAGTTTGTAAGGTTTTTTTTCTTACAACCCTTGGTTACAAAGCAACCAATACTAATGCCCTTAGAAATATTTTAATTAATACGAATCGATTAACGCTCGAACCTCCACGAAAATCGAGGTAAGGCAAGATCAAAAATAGATGTTTTATCACGAGACGATGCCATTCGTGAGCACATCGAGTCGTTTAAACCAACAGTATCGCACTATAGACGCGCTCACGCTCCGAATCAGCGATATTTGCCACATGAACTTACTCTTAGATTTATGCACGATAATTTCAAGGTCACGCATCCAAAATATCAAAACTGTTCATATGAAAAATATCGAAAAATTATCTCAGCTATGAACATCGTTTTTACCAAATTAGGGCATGAAGAATGTGAAAAGTGTGAAATATTTTTTCATCACAAATCTTTGCATTCTAAAGAAAATCTTTCGCCTGACTGTGAAATATGTAAGAACTTGAGCGAACACAATACTCGGGCTAAAGAAGCTCGGCAACTTTACATTCTACATGCTGATGAATCAAAAAGAAATACTGATAAAACTTATTATTCTGTAGATCTTGAGAAGGTCATTACGCTGCCATGCCTAGAGTAGTTTAAAACTGCCATATTTACAAGACGCTTAACTACTTACAATGAATGTTTTGTACCGATCGGGTCCTTATCTAAGAACGATAACAAGATTGTTAGTATTGTTTGGCATGAAGGTGTGACTGTGCGAAATAAGGAGCAGATCATCAGCACCTATTACCATTTTTTTCTACAATTGAGAAACAAAAATCACATTGTTTTATGACTAGACAATTGCTCTTCCCAGAACAAAAATTGGGCTTTACTTACATTTTTATTATATATAATAAATTCTGGGAAGATAGAGACTAAAATTATCGATATTTATTACTTTGAAGTTGGTCATACCTTCATGTCTGCGAATTCGTTTCATCATATGGTAGAGTCATCGTTGGCAGAAAAGAAAAATGTTTACGATTTTTCTGATTTCAAAAATTATGTACATAATACTTCAAAAAATACTTTAGTTATTGACATAGTACCTAATAATTTTAAAGTATGGAAAGATTTTAAATCTAAAAGTGAATTGGATAAAATGACTGATCGACTATATCTGTCAGACTTAAAGCAGATACGTGTTATCCAGGGAAGTTATGTAGTTCAATACAAATTGACTTACAAACAAGACGAACCTTTTAAAAATTTAGATTTTTTACAATTCAAAATAATAAAAAGTGGATTTCCAGATTTCAAAATTCATGAAAAATACGAAGGAATACCGATATTAAAAAAAAACAAGATATTGTTGAGAAATTATGTCCATTAATGCCTGTAAGTCGCCAATTCTTATGGAAAAAATTGCATGCAAATGAACAAATTGACATGAATGAATCTAGAGGAGACAAAACGCAATATATATTAATTCTTCAGTTTCTAATTAAAATGTACTTAAGGGGACGTCGGAGTCACTAAAAAATTAAATTTCCCGCCTTTACTACATCGAAATACCCACAAGGTTTTTCAAACTTTTCTTTTTAACAAATTAACCAATTGACTTGAAATTTTAGGATATGATAGAATGATCATAATTGAAGCGCCCTCAGCCCTGAAATTACCAATAAATTGCGTAGATATAATATTTTTAATTTGAAATATAATTGCAAAGTCAGAATCATGCCATCTCTTAGATTGAATTGAAATCAGTAAAAGTTTGGTATTTTCTTCTCTAGGTTCTATATTATTTTAGTTTTCGGAAATTTCTGGGCTGAGCGCGTTCTATTTATGATCATTCTATCATCTCTAAAAGTTTCAAGTGAATTGGTTAATTTGTTAAAGAGAAAAGTTTGAAAAACCTAATGTCGGTAAAACAGGCGACTCCGGCATCCCCTTAAGGATTTGTTAATAAAATAATAATATATGAATAATAAAAAAATCAAATATTTTCTACACTTTTTTCTAATTAACATCATATTTGTAATTTAAAATCCATTCGGTATTTTACGGTACTTACCTAATATAATTTTTTAAATGAGTAATTCCGTCTCTTTAATTAATCCCTTGATAAATTAAAGGGGTGAACGTATTTAATTCAACAATTTTATTCACCTCAGAATTTTATTAATTGCTCGAGTTAACAGTTGTAGATAGGTAATTTTGCGTGTATGGTATTTCACTTTAAAAGAAAAAAACACGAACAAAAACCGCTCTATGTACATAGGCAATCTGTCTGTGTATTTTAACGTAAATTTGAAATTGAGTACACGTAAGAACCGCACTATCTACAAAAAGTTGCAGGTAGGCAACATTTCTGTGTATTTATGATAATTCGGAGGCTGTGATACACGAAACTTGTTGGATAGGCTTGTCTATTAGTTAATCTATTAGTTTTATTTAACTAAATTTTGTACCATCTAATAGAGTATTTTTTTACGATTCCGATGATATAAAAAACTCAATTTTCGAAAATTTGCAGATAGTGCGGTTCTTCATGTGTACGGCAGTATAGATGACTGTATTAGTCTAATAAAAACTGACCAGGTCCATGTTTTGGAATTTATACTTGGAGCAGTTTTTTTGCACCTGTAGTCGTGCAGATTAACTCCACCTATAATGGAAATTGGATTTCTATTTTGTTTTCAGCTTCAGCAGAATATTTGTTCATAGTTATCGCAGGAGTGACACCAGCTGCCGTTGATTAAACAGAATCTTGTTTTGAGTCAATAACGCTAATACATTCCATCCACTATTTTTATCATGGTGAACTTTGTATGAACCTCTGGGAGCTTTTTTTACAAATTTATGTTGGAAATTTATTCGATTCTTACGAAGTGTACCAGTAGCTTTCAAGCCAATTTTTTTCAATGAACTAACAAATAAGGATTTGTATACTGACGAATTTGTATAATGTCATTAATTACAAAAAATTTAAAACAAATTACAGCAAAATTGATCAATCCGTTGGACCTGTGGGTTACGCCAAAGTCAAATTTTTGAAACTGACATAACATAAGATAAAGTGGGCATAGAGGCTTCTACTGGAGCTTATTTTATCAGGAATCCAATATATTTTTAGAATATTATGTGGAAATATTACTAAGTATTATAATTTTTTGGTTTTAGGTGAATTAATATAAAAAAATTTATAGGTGTAAGCCCCCTTAATATGACGCTTTCTCTCTTCCACCAAAATTTTCCGGTTTCCATCTGTTGCTCCCCAGCACGTCAATCACACATCTGTAAAAATAATCAGCTTAAAACTTCCATCTTTAATAAAATGTACATTATTTCTTAAATTTTCTTTGCACCAACTGAACTCATTTAAAATTACATCTGACAATTCCATTCTTTTATTATAACTATTTCCACTCATAACACAGACACACAAAAAAAAAGTGAACAGACCCAGAGACTAGACCTATCATTTCTTATGTATTTTGACGCGCTGAAACCGAATCCGAGCGCAGAATTGCTTCAGGACCCTTCATTTTTTTTAAATCGAGAAAAACCACCAAGAAAATAAGAAAATCGATCCTTACGGGGGCTTGCGGTAGGTAAGGGTTCGGTGAAAAAGCTTAAAGTACCAGAAAATGACTACAAATGTTATTTTTCATGTACTTTGATGCGCTGAAGCCAAAACTGAAGTCAATTTTACTTGTACGCTCTTTAAATTTTGAAAATCTGGTGGAAAACCTAGAAAAATCGCTGAAAATTGTGAGGCTTCGCACTGAAAAGCTCAGGTTAATCAGTCAATGAATTTTTTTGTGAGTGTATCATACATGATTTTGGTGTATTTTGACGCGGTGAAACCGAATTCACGGTCTATTTTACTCGTACGCCCTTAAAATTTTGAAAAAATGCTAAAAAATCGTTAAAAAACATTAAATTTTGCGTGTAAGAGCGAAGTATTCTAGCAATACTTTTTTTTTTGCAATTGTATTATACACAATTTTTGTGTATTTCAATGCATTTACTCTAAGCTTTTTTACCGAACCCTTACCTACCGTAAGCCCCCGTAAGATACGATTTTCTTATTTTTTTGGTGGTTTTTCTCGATTTAAAAAAAAATGAAGGGTCGTGAAGCAATTCTGCGCTCGGATTCGGTTTCAGCGCGTCAAAATACATAAGAAATGATAGGTCTAGACTCTGGGTCTGTTCACTTTTTTTTTGTGTGCCTGTGTAATTAATTGATAAGTCTTCTCTTTTTCAAACGCTTTAGTATGCAAGGGCTGGGTAACAAGAAACTAATTTGTCTATTTAATGTGCAAAATTTCTAATTGTGCAGTATTTTAATTTAGAGGAAACTTCAACTAACTGAAATAATTTAGTCCTCTTCTCATTGGGTAACTTAATACAATATCTTATAGTATCTAGTCTTATACCTAGAAAAAGTGCCATGGCAATGAAATAAACAGCTTCGTCTTGACATAAATATAAGCACATTTTTTAAGATGGAATTTCTTTTTCTTACCACATCATTCTATTCCAGCTCCCTCTCTGAATTCAATAACTCATCAATTTGATCCTTTGTCACTTCTGGCTGGACGTCTTTCACGTCAACTTTGGAGCTCACAACTTTTTTTGTTAATTTCTTAACCTTTTTCAACAGCTTATTTAAACGCTCCTCTGGATCTTTTTCACGATCCCTCTCCTTACTCTTACCCATCTGTCTAATCACTTGAAAACAATAGGGTTCTCTTACACGATGTGTCGCCTAGCCCGCACGAAGAAAATCTGGAGGGAGCGAGTATGACGGTGGAGAGGTGGAGAGGAGGCGACTGAGTTATTGGGTCTCTGCACACGTAATTGTCTATGCGTCCTGAGGACATTTACAGTCGATGATGTATGAAGAACGAAGACGAAATATAAGTAAGCTTAAGGTTGTATACCATGTACGTGAGAATGAGTGAGGAGTCTTTCTTATCTATTCCAGTTAGATGACTAACAGCATATATGCTACAATACAATCTTAAGCATTTAGCATGTGTGAAATTTGCTCATAAATAATAAAACATGCTTTGCTACCTATTGCATTCTTACGAGACTTCTCGAATCAAAATATAAATGATCTTCAAGGTTTATATTATACTATTATTCAAGAAATGTTTTACTTTTGATTTAATTTTTGTCAAGCAAGTATTTTAAGATTTAGCGCTCAATTTTAAAAATATCTTAAACGAAGGTAGTTATTGTATATATCGTATGTATATTATCGAATTAGTATTTTTCATACAAGTTCATATTGGCACTGAAAAAAAGTGCGGTTCCCATTGCGTATGTTGCCCAGGCGGTAATTGTATTTGTGCTCTAAGGCAAACGTTATTGTGCTACATCCGCAATATTTGCCTGGATTTTCGGTTACGCTTACGCCGCCCTCCCCAAGCAGCTCCTGCCTTTTTCCATCGGTTAATATACATGTGTCAGATGTTGTTCATGCACACTGCACCGTTATATCTTCTACTTAAATATTTTAAATAGTGATGTACGGATGAGTTTTTAAAAAGCAAACTGCGATCGTGGAAGCTAGAGCAGTTTATAGAAAGATTTGAAATTAAGTGAACAATACAATTATAATATAATCTAACCTAAAAATAAGTATGTCGGTATGTACGATTTTGCAGAGGCTGGGGTAGATGAGGAAATATTTATATTTATAACTACTGAAAAGAATTAACAAATCATTAATTAATAATATTTAAAAGTTCAAAGTAAAATTTTAATGTTTACATAATAGTAAAGTCATAAAGATATCAATGTAAAATAAAAAATTCGTTTATTTAAAATAAGTAAAGCGTTCCAATAATCCTGATTTTAAGTTATATGCTTAGATAAACCAGTGAAAAAACACGCGAGCCTATAAGACGCATCTCCGGTATATATTACATAAGATTACTTTGTAAAACTATTATATATAAACTAATGAAAAAAAGTAAATTAATATCTAAAAAAAATTTACAAAAGTTTAATGTACGCTAATGAAGCGTAATAATTTATTATAATTTAATTTGATGTGGTTATTATAAGTATAGAATAAAGAATACTATGCATAATGTTTAAAAATAAAGTGTAAGAAAAGAATTAAGGGTGATTCATGCAACTTTTGCCTAAGAATACGGTTAACATAACTTTGTAAGTGCTCTGTAAACTATGCTACTGCTGCCACGTTAATTATATCTGGGCCCCCAAGTCAAGCTGACTGTTGCTCTACGGCTATCATAACCGAACACAGTTTGCTTGAGAGCATCGGTCAAAACTGCCGGAGTTTCCGGTTAACGCTACCGAACTATTTTTTCAGTGTGGAAAAAAGGTATATAGAAACAACAATCATACAAGTGCACTTTTATACAACTATATTTTGATATTTTTATTTCATTACACATTAAGTACACATTGGTTTATATCCTTAGCGATAGTAGCCAAAACTAATGACAAAATCTCGTATAAAACAATTCATAAATAATAGTTTTTATATTTGTAAAGTAACAATGATACAAATTTTATACATTATACACTATACACTATACACTTTTATAATAGCTACATTTTAATTTGCTTCAGCTTCTGAACGTATCTTGTATCCAGGAGATGACTTTTTACGTTTTCACTCATTTTTTACGTCGATATCTTTTTTCGACAGTATTTAAAATAAATCACCGCAAGGACAATTTATTAACTGGTGTTCGTATAACCACTCCTGTTTCTCGGCCAGCCTGAGAGTACAGGCTCCATCCAATATATTTTCGGTTCATCTCTCAATGAAAGACGAATGCGAGTATTCTGCTACGCTGTAACAAAGAAAAAAACCAAGCTATTAGAAAAATCGAAATTTATCAAAAAAATAAAGAATAAAATAAAATTACTGCGCGGTTGCTCTATGCCAGAGTTTTGTTAAGTCTCACACAGTTTTCCTAATTTCTTTTCTCGTAATTCGTTGTACTACGGAGCTACTCAATCCTTTTGGCACCGGTGTGGTGTAATCAAAAAGTACCACGCTGTCCAGTTCGAACAGCTTCTTCTCGTCCATTTTGGCATTTTTGGTCACTATACGGGCACCCCGGTAGTACGCTAGATGCCTTTTTTGAAATTTTATATTTAATCATCCTTATTACGTCTGTTAACTCAGTTCTGCAGCTGACTATCTGCATACGCAGCTTCGATGCGGAAATGAGGTTCTCATAAGGCCTCATATTCACCTTCATGTAGATATTCTCCTCTTGTTCTTCCTCTCGTTACCTTCTTCCCCCAAGATGAAAATCTCTGTTCCTTGTGGGAGACGTATGGCTACACGTTGTTCTGCTGCTGCTGCTGCTGCTGCTTCTGGCTGCGGTGGATGAGTTCGGTCGCACTAAATTTGTCGTCAGTCTCAACTATTTTCATATGAAATTGAGTCGACTACCGAAAACTTTTGATTTGCCGGCGAGTGCTAAGAAGGGCTATTTTCCGAATTTATTCAATTCTATAGAAAATGAAAATTACGCTGGCCGTCTGCCTGATGAGTGTTTTTGTACTCCGGATACAATGTCGCCCTTAGAAAGAGAGATTTTTTTAAATGGTATAACTAAATTCTTGAAGCAGGAGATTACATGTTTGATATAAAGTCTGAAATTGTAGAATACTGCCGAATGAATGGAGAAATCTTACGCCACGCGGGCTTGGCTTTCAAAAAATCGTTACTTATGTCGGTAAAATTTCTCGAATTTCCAACGAAACTACGCGTGCAAGCACGTACTCCTTACTTTATAGAAATTTATACATACCTCCAAACGGATATCATCGCGGTGATAGGCATTCTCAAAAGTCACTCGAATGGCTGCTTTAGTGCAAACGCGACTGCCACGGCCACTGCCACTGCCACTATCACTACTACTACAGAGTAGAAAAAGGGGATAGTTTTTGAATACGAGGGGGGCTCTACTCACGGCTGTCTGAAATGTTTCGATAAAAATCGGGACAAAAGGTTATCCTACAGACGATCTTTCGATGAGATTTATGAAAATGCACTCGTGAAATTACGTACGGTTCTCTGCCGTCAGTATTACTACAGGACGGGTATAGTTGTCCGTAGATGGTTATTCAAATGACGCGGGCGATTAGCTAAATCGTGGCTAGTTAGTTCCTCGCGGGCGCTTAGCTAAATCTCCGCAGGTGGCGAGCTACTTCCTCGCGGGTGCATATTTAAATTACTACGGGAGCTAAATCCTCGCGAGAAAATATCTAATCACCGTAGGGATATAAACTTATTCACGGCCCACGTGGAAATCAGCTGATTCACCCGTGTAGGCCGTCGCGCCGCACCGCCGCTACCGACCGCGGATAAGGCTTGGTCATTTTGAAATATAAAATATCGATGCAAACCGTTGTAGAGTTAGTTTCGAGAATGGACACTTGGTAGAAACATCCTTTTACCTATTGTGTATACGGTCTTACGGGATGCGGAAAAACAATATTCCTAAAGAGGTTTCTCGCCCTCCTGCATCACCTGTGTGACGTTCACTTTGACCGCATACCGAGCTTGCTAAAATTGGGGGTTCGCGACTTGAATTTCGCGAGGTTATACCACAACCGCACGAATACTTGAACGATAATGAGAAAAAAGCTTCTCATGCTCGACGATCTCATGCGTGAAGTACTTGACGAGAAAACATTTCGGGGTAACCTCGGGGTAATCTGTGGCGACTCTCGCGCGAGCGCTGCTGCGTATCGCCTCTTTAGACGGATCGAAATATAAGTTTGGTGCTAATGTTGTGAGACATTTTGCACCTATACTCTATATTCCACTACTGTATTACTGCTTCTGCTCTACCGATATCGATATAAGAGATCAAGACAGGTAACGTGTACCATTCGAGTATGGAATGTTAACGTTTACGCTTCACTTTAAGCGTAAACGTTAAGTTATGTAAACATGAGTCATTACGTGTGCTATTACAACGATTAAATCGGTGGAGGAGAGAAAAATGTTTCTGCAGGCTCTACGTATCAACGAGGACACGGTGTAGGGGTATGGCTGGGAGGACTATTTCAGAAGCAAGGACCAATACCAGCGCAAGTGATGTAAAGATAGGAAGGAAGAAAACGGCGGTTTTTATAAGTATAAACGATATTTTTGGTCCTAAATAATTTTTTAAAGCATCGCATTCTTACACTGTCATTCATTGATATGTGTGTCGAGCGAGCTTAACATCTTCACGCTCTCGGCAAAGCAGATCTCGATAGAGTGTAGTACCTACTTAAATTATAAACCTGTATCGTCACTCAGCGGGGAAGGAGATGAGCCCTTAGAGCTTTTTTTTTAATATCGCACTATTTATGTTCCCACTCGGTGATAATCAACGACGGAGGTCTACGGTATGTTTGTAGACAAAGCACATGTAATATTTTTACAGAGGTGCTTGTGTCAATCAGCCGAGACTTGAGCTCAAACGCGAGACCGCTGGACTACGAGCCCATCGCTCTACCGACGGAGCCACCGTAGGCCTCTCCCCTTGGAGTTTGTAATGCCTAGCGTGAGCGAGCAATACATAGATCTCGCTGACACTATGCTGTACATTCAAGTGAATATCATCCCAGTTGATACAGAGGTTGAAAACCCTAAATAACAATTTTCTTCACTCAATGTTCAATTAGGTCGATGTTTCTTTCGATCAAAAACTCTTTTCTCTACCAAATAACGCCTATCCCTACAAAGCATACATCGAGACGCTGCTCAACTACTCACCTGCAACTAAAGATTCATATTTGACCGCTAGTTTATGGTAGAGCGATACAGAGAGTGCTTTCGATGTTATACCAAACATTACAACATCGCAAACAGTCAATCAAGGGGCGGTTAATCGTCGACACTTTTCGGAAGGTGGAAAAATATTCGATATGATTGGGCATTTGCACTGCGACGTGTTTAATCAAGATAAAATGTTGATCAATGGCGTAGAAATGAATGCTAGATTAATCAGGAGCAAAGACGCGTTTTGCCTGATGGATGCATCGGATGATGGTAAGTTTAAAATACATATAAAGGAAGCAAGACTCATCGTGCGTAGAGTTAAAATAATCCCTGGAGTCTTAAAAGCTCACGTTAATGCAGTAGCCAAAACTTCAGCTAAATACCCAATCAAACGTGTAGAGCTGAAATCATTTACACTGCATGCAGGCATTCTATGCCACACGATCGATAACGCTATTTTTGGACACCCAAAAAAATAATCATAGGGTTCGTCAACAACAGAGTCTTCAAGAGAAATTCGGGGTTTAACCCATTCAATTTGATCTAAAACCCGAAATTTCCGCGCACTGTGCCTCACATTGGAACCTCGTGCGTTCATAAATTGTATCGTTTACACCGTGTATTGGCAATGGACTCAACCAGGCAGATTAAAGCATAAGGTAGAAGTGGTGAGGATAAGTATATATAACTCTATTAGCCGTATTCATCGGAGAATCAGTATTTCGTGTACTTTCGTCCAGTAAACACCTACGCCGTCACTATAGATCACGTAATAGAGATTCGGAGTCTCAGAGGCGGGCATAACAAATTTTTATCCAAAGAAGTAGCAGTTATATTCGCGGCAACAGCACCGCCCATTGGATAATTACACCTCCGTGCGAATTCACTGAACTGCATAGTGATATGAAAACTACCAATAATTATGTCTCAACACGGCTACTTGGGATTCTATGGTTCGACGGGGACATTTTTGTACGAAAATTAAGGTATCATTTATACAACATTGCAAGAAAGGCAAACAAAATATACGTTCGAGGCGTAGAAAAAGCTCGATACTTTTCAGCTATAATTGGTCGTACCGTAGTAAATATTAAAGAATATACTCTAATCAGTTTCGTCGAGTTACAACAACGATTCATTTGCGATAATCTATGCTTTTATCGCTCCTGTGAAGAAACATCGGTATTAAGGCGCAGTTCACCAGCGATGTAGATTACGGAACTGCAAACGAGGATCATCTTGAATACTCGAGAAATATTGAGAGCTCTAGACGGGTCGACTGCAAAAACGACCGGAGTTTACGCGGCTGCTCGTATTCCTACGGTTTTGCGTACATCTGCCGCTGCAGTGTGTAATACAGATGATCACACTAAACCGGGAACGCATTGGGTGGCTATCTACATCGACGAAAATAGACTTGGAATATACTTTGAAAGCTACGGAATACCACTAGTATCTAACTATCACCTCGATCGTCTTCGAAAAAATTGTAAGAGCTTCAACTGGAACACATGACAAATGCAGAGTATTGATTCGACGTGTTGTAGCATATATACCACCATATTCCTATATCATATGTGTAGGGGTATGACGTTACGTAAATTCGAGCGTCTTCTCACGGGAGATACGAGAAAAAACGATGCGATGTTCATAAAGTTTTGTAGCAAAATGTTTAGTAAAATTATTATAAGAATAAAAAATGTAAATGAGCCAATGAAAAGATGTAATATATTTTTAAAATCTAGTTTGTAATAGTATTTGTAGTAACAATAAATATCATTAAATAAAATTATAATTTCACTTGAGTTTATTTCAATCCACTACTTTCAACCATTCCTTTTTTTCCGTTATAAACTAGGGTTTTTTTACATATATATTGTATATATATATATAAAGACTTGAATATACTAATGTGTATTATTACAGGGTTGTTAAATTACTCAGTTCAACAGTCTTTTACAAAAAAGTCACATTTGATTCAGTTAGTTGAGAAATGTTCAAGGATAAGTTTGATGGTATAACAGACTATTTTCAAAATCCTTACTCTTACTATCAAAATTTTGGATCATCCAATACAGTCTCACTACCTAATCACGACTTAAATTTTACATCGTCTTCCAGATCAAAATTAATGACCATTGACGAAAGACCAGCCCCAGAGGACTCGCAGGGAATTAAAAAAGAAGAAAAAGAACAAGAAAGAGTTGCAACTGAACCATCTTGCAAAAAAATAAAAACAAGCGTAAATCTTCAAGGTATCGCCATGCAGTATAGTACATTTGAAGGACTTCGTAATTTAAGCAACCTGGTGGACACTCTACTCGATGCGCTCAAGGAACAAGCAGGTTTGATAAATCGGATTTTCGATCTCATACTCGATCATCTAAAAGATATACTTGCAAAAGAAGAACTAGCAGAGGCTATCCGGATTTTCAGCGACTTTAAAAAGTTTAAGCATTCTTATTCACTACATCAATCCCACTTGGAAGCCTTGGTCAAAGAAAAATTTGTAGACGATAACTGCAACAATAAAAATTATTATTTAAGAATTGTTTTATTCGAGATTTTGGCATTTTCTTTGTCTGCGATAGCTAAAGATTTAAGCCATTGTGTACTTAATGTGTAACGAAATAAAAAATAAAAATATACTTATATAACCGTCAAATTAACTCGCATGACCCTCTTAAAAGAATACGAAGAACAAACCATTGTCAAATATGAGAAATCTACATTATATTAATTTGCGTGATGTGTTATCTGAGTGTTTCTGTAAAAATCCCCTTCATACTGTAAAAAATATTGCGAGATATATTTTTTTTATCAATAATTGGAATCGCATTATATCAACACTTGATTTGATGCACTTTTATTCATTTTATTTTTATGGGCTATCAAAGTGGGTAAAGAAGCGTACGTACGTACGTACATATCCATTATAAAATTAAAAATCTCTCTTTATAGCACACATATCCATATGTACATATATAATTTCATTTTTTATCACTTTTCTCTTCTTCTCTCTTTCTTTCCCCTCTCATTTTTCTCTCTCTCGTCTCTCTTTCGCTATATACATGTACATAGATATACATAATATTATTTATTATTATTTTCCTCTCTCTTTACAC
>UELU01136212.1:0-23997 GCA_900490025.1 Megastigmus dorsalis | reverse complement strand
ATATATATATATATATATACGGCTACCTATTTTTTTTATTTTTCTCATCATTTTTTTAATATCTCATTAAAAATCCTGAAACTTCTGCATTTTTAGTTACTTTAGTGTTGATAGAACATAAAAATAGAGTTTAATTGATAAATTTTCTATATATAGGCTTCTGTGACTGAAAGGGTTAAAATGAGTAGAAAGTTGAATAATATAGGTTGATACACCCGTGCAGTGTAACCAAGTGGACGCGCCACGCGGCGCCGCACGGGGGTCGCTCGTGCGGTTTTTAACATACTATATCTCGAAAAAAACGAAAAAGTCCCTTTCTTTTATTTATTATTTAAATGTAAAAAAACCTTATCTTTCGATTGGACACACTTAAAAAAAGATAAAATTGGTCCATCTTTGAGAAAAATGAAGAAAAAGTTTTCTTTTTGAATTTTCACCATGAAAATGAGAAAATGCCGGAAAATGATATGTACCATTTGAAAGCTCGTCTCAAAATCTACAAAAACCATGCCTAATAAAATTTTTTCACATACATTTACCTTCTTTTTACGCGAGTTTAAAAGTACCTTATTTCGCGCTTATTTTGGGCCGCTGGACATTTCACGTGTAATGCCTCATATGCTGATGATCTTCAACTGTATGTGCAGTTTCCTCTTAAGGAGTTGCAGCGTTATCAGGATCTAATGAGCAGACATGCTGAGTATGTTTTAAGCTGGGCCACACTTTATCACCTTAGGTTGAATGTTGATAAAACAAAAGCCATGATCTTGGGTTCCTACTTCTACCTTAATACACTTTCCAATATGGCAATCAACGGTATAATGCTCAATCAATCTGTCATCAAAATTGAGTCCTCAGTGTATAGTCTTGGAGTTTGGCTCGACCCGAAGTTGAAATGGAAGGAACACATCACTCATGTCTGCAAAAAGGCAAATACTCTACTGTATCGCCTTAATTACTTCAGGAAGAACACAAGCCTCAAGCTGCGAAAGCACCTTATTGAGACTTTCCTATTCCCCCTGGTTGACCATTGCTGTCTTGTGTACTGTGATATTTCAGGACAATTGGACCTCAAGTTACAGCGAGTCATTAATTCTGGCATCCGATACATCTTCGGGGTGAGAAAGAGTGAGCATATTAGCTCTTACAGGCGCTCTTTGGGTTGGCTGACCACTTCTGGTCGTAGAGATTATTTTGCAACTATTCTGCTTCACAAACTATTCCGCACTGGCAGTCCACAATATCTTTTTTCGAGATACGCGTGGAATAACCCGACGAGACCTGTGAGGGGTGCGGTGAAACCGTAGACTATTCCCTGCTATACATCTTCATTTCTTGAAAATTCATTCTTTATCATCTCTTCTAAGCTCTGGAACAAGGTTCTCGCAGAGATTAGAAGTTCCTACACCATAAGCACATTTAAATCCTCTATACACAATCATTAGAGAGTGAAACTCCCCTTCTGTTGCAGTCTCATCTCTGAGGCACATGTGGCACTAGCGCAGCCGACCTTCTCTACTTCGACCTCTTCTTCTACCTCAACCTCATGCCAAAACAATGGTCCAATAGAATAGATCGCTATTCCTAGTTAATTGAGGACTAGTCTACTGTTGATCTTATATATTTTTATATCACTGTTTTTATTATTATAGCTTATTATTATTATTATCGTTATTATTATTACAATTTTTTTAATGTATACAATGTACAACATAATGTACATAAATAAATGAATATCTATCTATCTATCTATCTCTCTCTTATTCTCTCTCATTTTTCTCTCTTATTCCTCTCTCTTTTGCTATATATGTACATACATATAGATAGTATTATTTATTATCATTTCTCTCTCTCTCTCTCTCTCTGATCTTTATCTCTCTTCGTTACTCTCTCTCTCTCTCCTCTCTTTATATATATATATATATATATCATTTTTCTCGCTAACGCTCGCTCGGTTAATATATATTATAAATACGTGTTATACATTTACAAAAAATGATGTATTTCTCATTTAAATTTATTTCTAAATTGTTCCGAAATTGTTTATATTAATAATTATAATGTGGCAAAACCAATAAAATGTATAAATATTAATAAACGTTATCGTGGAAAGCGAGGTGGTTGGCGAGTTAACTAAAATAATTATTATAATGAAGATTATTGATTTTTTATGTTATCTAATACTTTTTCTAGTGATGTAATTTAAATTGCAAATATTCCTTTTTATCATTTTAATGAAGCAAGATTGTAGTTATGTGGAATGTTTTTCAAAAATATTAGAAAGTGATAGTTTTAATGAATTTCTTCATATAATAAACGATTTATTTTCATGTGTGTATGTTAGTATTTAATATATTTTAGAAATGTAAATTGTTTATGAAATGTCATGATTAGTTTTAATTTTGGTAGTGAATATTTGATTTTTGCAATTTTTGCAATTTATGTTAAATCATTTCCATTTTACAGTACTATTTTGTTGGTAGGTACATATTTTATTATAATATACAATTTTAAAAAAGATAAATATGAATGTACACACATTTGAAGTGTCATAGCACAGGAATTTTGTATTATTTGTAATACGTTTTGTTTCTCTTACTCGAACTTTTTGGAATTCTTCCCTTTCCTTTAAATGTCAATATAAGATTAATGAGCCTTATAGTACGATGATAAGTCAATATAATTCAAATGATACTTATTTCATGTCTCATTCAGTAGTTGGATACTCGTGCGGTATGAAAAATTCTTTTGAAAATTATAAGTGTCAGTGAGTTATCATTACTTTAGTGTTGTTTTTGTGTTTTATTATAACCAGTTTGACTCTAAAGTTTGACTTTATAATGGGAAAAAGGAAATTAAATAATACAGAAATGTGTAATAATAAAATGTAAAAATTGACTGATGATAATCAATGACATTATATCACATTTGATAAGATGGAAGAAGAAATATCTAGGTTCGTATAAAAATAAATTATAAAATTATAAAACATAAATTATCAAAATTTAATTAATATGTTCGATATAATTAAGTTTAGCTGGAAATTTAAGGCTAGAGTAGTAAATAAGGGACAAGTTAGAAATTATACTGGAGGAAAATTTTTCAATATTGATTTATTAGATAGTTCCGGAGAAATTCGTTGCGTGGTCTTTAATGAAGTAGTAGATTTATTTTATAATGTAATTGAGGTAATATCACAGTTATTTTTTATATATCTTATTTAATAAGTAGAATATTTAATATTGTTTTTTTTTGGTAGGAAAAGTATATTTCTTTAGTGATGTGTTTGTTTCAGTGGTGAATAAAAAATATAATAATTTAAAATATAATTTTTTTTCATTATTTAAAATAAATTACAGATACTCAGTATAAACGGCACATATATGTTTATATTATTCGAATACTCTCTGCGTTCTACAGGGTTGAGACTGTCAATAATTGATCATATTATTTTTTTTCCTAGCGGGCCGAAAGTACCACTTTCCCGCCCGTGGCCAGTCTGAAACAGTGGTAATTTTGGCCTCGCTAGGTAAAAAAATAGTATACTCACCATGGGAAGTAAAAAAGAATGCCTCAGATCGCATGGAAATTATCACCCGAGCCGAAGGCGAGACCATTCTTATTTTTCCTCCATAGGTGTGTAATATACTATTTATCACATCTTATTTTCTGTTAAATAACACATGATTTTAAACACTATTTATTAATCGCAAAACTGAGGAGTTACTGCGGAATAGTTAAATCTTCGAATACCATCTCCAAAAAGATAAGATCTGTAACTATTGTGAAAACACTGAAAACAAAAGATATTCACTTAAATACGTAAAATCTAAGGAACTGCTTTGTAATTGAATTTTTAAAAGCTGAATAATTTAAGTTGCTTATTGTAGGAATTTTTTGGAAATGTTACATTCAAACTCTATTTATAATACCAATTCGATTGTAACATTTTTAAAGAATTACTATAGCAAGTAAGAGAAAAAACACAATCCTCAAAAGTTCGGTTTCAAAGTGGTTCCTGAGGTATTGTGTTTTTAAGCGGATTTTGAAATCTTGATTATTGCATAAGTTTTTTAAATCTTGCGTTTTTGAAACAATTCCTGAAATCATGCGTAATTTTACAGGAACAACAATATATACGAATTTAAAAAAAAAGATAAAATAACATAAACAATTATGCCCGCATTAAAATCTAGTTATAAACATATATATAAATTATAATAATTACTAATTCTGATATTAATCTTATGGAGATTTTATATTCGATTATTCAAATTTCAAGTTTTAAATGTCCAGTGCTACATTTAATAAAATGGTGCTAACTGCTGTGATTTTTAATTATGATTTCAGCCCTACATTCAGATATATCTAGCAGCTGGTTATGTCTATAAATATTGAGTTATACATTAATTATGATAATATTGCAATTGACTTAATAGTTTCTGATCATGATTTCAAGACATGAATTCATTAATGTGATTAAACTATTATACAAATTTTTATTGGTATAATTATCAAATTATATTTCTAATATGTTGCAACTATTATTCTTATTTTTCATTATTAATTTCAATATTGATTTCAATATTAATTTAACTCCAAGATTTAAATTTCCAACGCTACATTTAAGAACATGTTGCAGCTGGCAACGCTTATATTTATTAACGCACATTAATTGATATAGATTTCAATTGATTTAAACATTTCCAAATTATGATTTTAGAATAAAAATATATTAATGTACTAAAAATTATACAAATTTATTATGATTGTAATTATAAAATTAGATTTTTAAAATATTACAACCATTTCTTAAGGCTTTTAAATTAAAAATTAACTACTATTATGTTAATAATAATTGTTCATAATTGTTAATTTATATATTAATTAAGATATATGGTGATTGGTTTTAATAGTTCCTGATTTATGATTTAAAAGATGAATTGATTCTAGTAAAATTTAGATCATTTAAGCATTAAAATTTGTTGATTAATACAATGGATTACAATTATCTATGATTAATTTATAAATATTTTTGAATATACTATATTTTTTGTAAATATTTTTGAATCCTCATTTGATTTCTTTTTTTTTTATTATTACTGATGGAATCATCTTTAAGTTTATAAATAGCATCATTACTCAAATATAATTTTAAATTATTTTTTGACATTGTTCTTAACAGGGCTACATATAGTTGACCATGATTAAATACTGGAGTATTCAAATATAATCCGACTTTCTCAAAAGATTGCCCTTGGGATTTGTTAATAGTCATGGCGAAACTTAATCTTAGAAATTGTCTTTATCTTGGAAATTGTCTTCTTACTATATGAAACGGTATTTCATCTAATGATGGATATAAATCGATCCGTGGTAGAAATATGATTTTACCAGTATTTCTGCCAATTATAATTTCTCCTATTATTATATGCTTTTTCATATCTTTAATGATCATTCTTGTTCCATTACAAACACCTCCATTGATATCAAGATTTCTTAGACCGCTGATTATTGCCCCTCTTTTTAAAATTAATTTATGCGGTGGTAGACCACTGGGTGTCAATGAATTTAAAAATTCAATAGGTATTGATTCAGTTAAAGTATTGTCAATTTCATTTTCGATTCTGTCATCACTGTAAAATTCATGACTATCTCCTTCAATTCTTTTAATTATATTTTCGTTGATGGTTAATGTATCAATGTTTAGGGGTGATATAATAACCTTATTTATTAATGTTAAATCATTCGGATCAATTCTTATTCCAAAAATTTTTGTAATTAAATCATCATCACAAATAAGTTCTTGTGGAATTTCTATAATATTATTCTGACATTCGAATCTGCTTAAATTTTTATTTTCTCCCACATTAAGGAGCCAGTGTTTAAACTCACAATCTGAGTTTTGTAATCTTAAATTATCAGTTAATGTTAACTTTAAAAATGATGACCATAGTGTACTCCTCTTTACACATGATTCCATTATTTTTGTTCTGTTACCATGACGGACTATAGGAAGTGCTTGTCTAAAATCGCCAGATGTAACGATAATTTTTCCACCAAATAAGTTGTTATTACCAGATAAATCACAGAAAAATTTATTTATTGTTTCGAATGTGTATTTTGAAACCATTGATATTTCATCCCAAATTATAATTTTAATATTCTTTAAGAAAATTCCATATTTTGAAGAAGGACTAATATTGCATGTTGTTTGCTCATTAATATTTAATGGCAATTATACCACCATTAATCAATAAATTAGCAGCAATACCAGTCCATGCTATGGTTAGTGGTGTTATGTTTAACGATATCAAATACCTTACAATTACTTTATGTAAATAACTTTTACCACTACCACCTGGACCATCGATGAAATATAGCTTATTACCAATATTATGGACTGCATCATTTATAATTAAATCAAATATTCGCTTCTGATCCGTAGTCAGAGAATTGATTGAAGTTTCTATAATTCCATTATCGATATTTGATTTTATAGATTCTATACATTCTATTAATGCTAACTCTGTGTTCTTTAAGATATTTATCTTGAGTTCAACGTTTGTTGTCGGAGTCTCCCGGTTTTCTTCGGCTGTATAAAATAAGCTTAAATCGACTGGCGGGAGGTAGTACTCTTGTGTTGAATCGTATTGTAGATGGGTGCCGTAATAGATCCTCTTGTTTATGACTACATAGCACCCTGCGGGCAAGCTGAGTATACCTAATCCTTGTAGTGTGAAACGGGATGTTTTCCCTTCGCAGCGTGCCTTTACCTCTTGGGGCATTGCCACTGCAAAAAACCAGTCGCTTGGAGTTGATGTTTTGGTCAGGTAGGTGTCGTCCTCTTGCCTTGTTTCGATTCTGCAGGTGTGGAAGTCGTCTTGTGTTGGTGTCAATAGTAGTGTTGTCTCGCAGACGAGTGTGGTAAACATCGCCGTGTTTCTTCTACACCTTGTGATTCCGAGGGTCGTGTCATAGCGAGATATTTCTTCGGCGGTTAAAAACACACTTCCGTTTTTGTCCCTCGAGACGGCTAGAAACTCGCTCCTTGTTGCGATAAAAGCCGCGAACTTCCTCTTGTCGTTTTCTTGTGTGAAACTCGGCATCGGCACCATATGGTATAATTTATATACTTCCCTGCTGACAACCGATAGTTTGTAGTTGACAAAAATATTATCGTGCGTGCATATTACGTGCACTCGTGACACTTCGGCAAAATTCACCGTTGTCAATTTTTCTATCTCAATTGGAGATCTTGCTCCCCCTTCTTCTTCAATAGTTCGCATTACTCCTCGTAGGCGATGGTTATTTAGAATTGTTTCTGATTTTCGATTGCTTCTAATATGCGCGCGTTGATCGCAATATTTTGGTCTGCGATTCGAGCTACTGCATTCATTAATCGCGGTAGACTATAGGGTTTAGTTTTATTTGCTTCATTTGCCAGTTTGTAGTCGAGCAAAAGCATTTGCAGATTTCCAATTTCCGAATCGAGATGCATGATTACTTTTGATGCAGCATTCTCCACATATGCCTGTTGATTATTGGTAAAAGTTGCCCACTCTTGCTGTTCTCTGATCATTTCACTAATCCTTGCTGCTACCTCGAGAGTATTGTTTCCGTAGAGAATATCGTCTTCTGAGCTGCAAAATTTTTTTGCGTTACGAATCCTTTCTTGTAAGTGCGCTGATTCATTTGGCTGTTCCTGTACTGTGGTAAGCAAGTTTAATTCAACGGGCCCTAGAGAATGCGGGTAGGTTTTAGATTCTGCATAGTCGATTACTGCTTTAACTAATTCATCCGGTATGTCGAGTGCTGGGCTAGCCTGGATTGCTGTTATTACGTTCCAATTTTCTTAAATAAATTGTAGATTACCTACCTTATTAAATAAGATTCCGGGATTACTTCTTTCTTTTACGTCGATTCCCAGCAATTTTTCCTGGATCTATGTCATAATGGTGAGAATCAAGAAGCTTCCCAGAATCATTTCTGCAACAATAAATTATAAATTCATGAATGATAAAAGTTCTCCTCCTCTTGCTTCGTATGTAATGGCCACCATTTTTCGTTCTAAATCTGTTGGTGATTTGTCTGATTGTAGTTCAGCTGTTTTATTAATTAGCTCCTCCTGATCTACTTGTTTCATGAAGTTCGTTAATATCTCTGCCACCTTTACATCCATCATTTCCGGTAGGTCGTCCGCTCCGGGAATAGCATTGGCACGCAGGTGCCTCCTTCCGTTTCTCCCGCGTTTATTACTTGCTTTAGATCTGGCGGACGCCCCCTTCCTCTTTCCAGTTTCTCGTCCCGCTTTCAATGCTGTATTTATTGCATGAGTGTTATAAGCCTCTATATCGGACTCGCTTATTACGGGCGAATCAAAATGAAAATTCGTTGTCATTATGTCCAAGTATTTTTCCTCGAGTCGTCCTTTTAATGTTATATCTGGCTTATAACTCTCGGTAGTTTGCATGACAGAGCAGGTATTAAAAGGAATCACCTTTTTGCAGTTAGAGCACATCACTTTCTGTAATCCCAAAATTAATGGTGTGCTCGTCTTCGTCGCGATCATCGTGTAATAGAGACGATTCTCTGTATTAGCTGACGCTAAATAGCACAAGGTGCATAGATTTGCTGACAGGCATTGGTCATGAATTCTTTCTTGGTTCCTTATTGGCTGCATTTTGTTATTTATTTCTGTATTCTTGTCTCCGTCAAGATAGTAGATCTTTCTTAATAATTGAAGTTTTGACCGTGATCTGTGCCTATAAATTAATTGTTAATGATATAATCCCTGAAGAATTATTTAATTAGAGAAAAATTATAGATGTTTTTCTCGTTCTTTTTAAATCTTTTAAACTGCTTCGAATACGACGTGCATGGTCTAAAGCTTGTTGTAAGTTAGAATAGTGTTTTACTTCGCACATGTATTTTTTTACGTCTGCTCACTTTTCCCTAGTTCAATGAAGTTATTCATCATAAGTTTCATACGGTTGCTGTATTGTTGTAAACTTTCGTCACGCAATTGCGATGCCCATATTAATTTTTGGTTTAGCGATAAAAGTTCTACAAATATTTTATGTTTTTCCAAGACAGTTAGTTGATACATTTTGTTTACATTTATAATTTACCCAACTTATTTTTTCCCGTTATTCTAATAAAAATGAACATTGTTTAATGAAGTGTTAATAATTAGTTATCCCTATTCCAAGTTTGATTTGTATTCGCTTTCGCAGCTAGCGATGGTGATTCTGGATCGTTTAGGAGGCGTGGATGCAATTGAGTTCTGTGCATGCTATACCGTACTGCCTCCCCTCCTTTGTCCTCTATATTTATTACTACCTCGTGAGCTCGGGTAGCCTTAGGTAGATTGCTTGGCGCCACAGCCGCCGGGTTCGATGTACAAGGGTCGTTACCTGCAGTTTCTTTTCTATTCGGCACTATTTTCTCTTGCTCACGAGTAGGCTTGTCCCTTGCAGCGTGCAGTAGTAGCTGCGTGACGGAATTCCACACGGACCCTATAATGTGAATCGACTAACCATATAGAGTGTATAATGCATACCCGTGTAACACGGTATTAATCATGAATTTAATCATTCGCCCTATCATTACTATTCCTATTACTGCTGCGCTAAATGAGCCGAACGACATAACTTGCCCCCATATTCTTTTTCCGGTATTTGTTGCTATCTCATTTATGGCTTCTTCATCAAACAACCTAGCTATAGACAGGCCGCTTCTATCTGTTCCTTTACCTGGCATGCCTAATACTATTGAGTTTAACATTGCAGCTCTTTCGACGGGAAACATTAAATGCTGCTTTAACGCCTGAATTTCGGATTGCGTTTCAATATTGTAACTTTAATTCTGTAAAGTTCGATGTTACAAAATTATCTTTCAAAATTTTTCAGAAAATGAATGTTTGATAAAAACAACGTTAAGAAAATACTATTTTTTCTTTTACGACAAAAAATTACAAAATTCTAAAACTTAAATATAATGAAATTAAAATAGAAGGTTATTATCAATTTATTTTGAAGAAGTATTTTAATGTGTAAAAAAAAATTTTGCAGATTGTCAAATATAGTAAGGTCTTTGTAATTAATTAAATAAGAAGATATTTAATTTGTTGAAGGATAATAACAAATTTGATTTGAGAAAGCCTCGTGCATTGTCAGAGGTTTTTCTATTTGCTTGAAAGATTTTCTCGTTGTGGACCTCTATCTGCTTATAAACTGATAATCTGTAAAAAATTACTGAGGTGCAATTAAGGTAAAAATTATGAACTGTAAAAAAACTTCTTTTGCAAACAATATTTATTATTCCATCACATTTGACTTTTTAATTTACGTAATTTGTGTAGCTAAATAATTAATTCGATAAATTTATAGTATCTGATTCGTTATCATCTGAGTATATTTTTTCTCGTATTGTCTGTTCATCTATAATTTAAAAATAATGATACTGCCTTGTGTTTTTTAAAGTTTTTGTAGAGGCAAATCTTTTTTGTAATTTTTTACCTCTGACTTCAACTGCTCTCTCGCTGATGTACAAAAAACTGCAAAATTATTTATAAAGTTACCTATATGTGTGACGTGCACACGAGCTGCGCTTTGCGCCTCTATTCGCGCTACGTGTCTACATAAATTTTATTAATTTAGAGTTCGGACTTTGTTTTTGTAGTTAAAAAATGCTACTGATATTGAAAATCAGGATATATTATTTACTCTTACCTGTCTCGCAACGGTAGACTATGCAGCCACGTAATGGACTGCATAATGTCCAAGAGTCTTCTTTTATATTTTTCAAATATTTCGTTTTTGATAATCTTAATCGCTAGGGAGAGTACACGGCCGCGCACTGGACCGTATAACCATTACGGATTATTAGATTATTTTTGTGTCTTAACTTCTTCTTTAGAATTTGGTGGACTATGCAGTCACATCATGGGCTGCATAATCGTCGGTTCAGGAAAGTAGATGTATTTTGTTTACTTTTACTCGACTCGCAACGGTAGACTATACAGCCACGT
Organism: Megastigmus dorsalis; assembly: GCA_900490025.1. NCBI lineage: Eukaryota > Metazoa > Arthropoda > Insecta > Hymenoptera > Megastigmidae > Megastigmus > Megastigmus dorsalis. The sequence continues at coordinate 12,965 of UELU01136212.1, read as the reverse complement.
ACTGGGCTGTATAATCTCCAAGAGTCGTATTTTACTTTTTATTTATAATCTTAATCACTAGGAAAACTACACAGCCACGCAATGGACTGCGTAATCATCATGGATTATTAGATTATTTCGAAGATTCTATTTTAATTATTCCAGCGTTTGAAAGACTATACAGCCACGTAATGGGCTGCACAATCACCATCCGCTACAAGTATGAGATATATTAAATGAGTGAACTCCTTTATAAATCAGAATAATAATTTATTTAGCTCAAGAAAAGCTCTCAGGTACCCCGAGGGAGTTTTAAGCTCCAGGAGCTGGCGAGCGAATGACATTTCTGTGGCGACGCAGCGCCTTTTATACTCGCCTCGAGTCAGGAAAAGGGTTATCCCCTCCGTGAGGAGCTTTTTCCTCCTCCACGCCGTTACACTTTCGGTGGGGCGCGCTTGCCCAAGCTCGGGCTTTGTCGTCGGTTTACATATATACAGGTTTCTCCGTGGCGCGTTGCGCTCGCATTTACGGCGCTTTCTATATACAAAATAAAAATACATAACAAAAAAAAGAAACTAAATAACGCTTATGCGTGGGCTGCGCGTTACATTGCCCCCCAAATAAAAATTTAAATTTGATAACATAACATTTTACAATTTTTACTTAAAAAAAAAATAAATAATGAGCGGCCAGTCTATCCATTTATCACAAAAAAATCACAGTCTTCTCACTTTTTGGTAAATCGAAAAAAAAGAAAAGAGTTAAACCACTAAACAATCGTAAAAAAAAAGGAAAGAAATCTGAAAAAATCGTTCGTAAAAATAAAAAATAAAATCACGATGTGTCTTAAAAGAAAATCACTGATAATAATTGTTTTATTTTTTTAATTTGGTGAGCCATTGCTCCAGTGTCCCGGGGCGCACTATGTCTTCGCGATTCGATGCGAGGCCGTGGCTAAACTACCTGAGTAGGTCCTCGTAAAAGGCGTCGTCTGTGATGTTTTCGTCGCTGTTGTTGTTCGCGTCCGTTGTTGCGAAGGTGTAGAACGACGGGGGAGGTATTGTTATATAGCTACCTTCGGTGATAACCAGCTGTTCTACCTCGTCGAGGAGTTCGCCGAACTCCATATTGTCGGCCTTGACGTTAGTGGTGATGGTGGTGGTGGCGTTGCAGCGGCGGCGAGCTCAAGCTCGCGGGCTTCGATGTCGATCTGCAGCGCGGTAATGATGGCGTTCACCCTCTGCAGCTCCTCGCTGACGTCCTCGGAATGCGGGCGCTTCTGACCGCGTCGATGAGGATGGTTGTGGAGGTCCTCCTTTCTTTTCGGTGGTTCCGTGTAGACGATGGTGGATGCGGCCGTGCAGCGGGCGGCGAGCTCAGGCTATTGAGGCTGGTGGTGGTGGTCGCTGTGTGGCTCCTCGGCGTCTGGGTATACCTGGTCGCACGGCGGCGAGGCGTCTGCGTGCCTCGACCGTTTTTGAAGTGGCTCTCCACCTTCTCCCACTTTGCGTTGGTGGCTCTCTTCACCTTGGAGCACATGATGTGTAGCCGGTGCCACTCCACCTTGGTGAAGTCTCCTTCCGCCGTTTGGGTCGCTGCGTTGCAGCACGTCATCGGCTCCGTCTGGGTGCTTAGAATTTTTGTTCGTTGACGGCTCATGACGAAGTATGGGCTTGAGCGCAGGGCCTGCTTTTTTAAAGGTTGGCGCGTAGCACTGCCGAAAGCTCCCGAAAGCGCGCTGGGGTGGGGGTAGCGAGCGGCGGGCCAGCCGCCGATGCTCCGTCTCTCTCGCGGCCGTTGGTGCTCTGTCTCTCTTGCACCCTCCAGTGCGCTCTCTCGCACCCTCCCCCGCTTGCTCAGTCGACGCGGTTTGTTTACTTACCTGGCTCCGAAACGCCGGGTTTTAAGCCCTTTAAATTTTTAACACGGCGGACTTTAAAAACCGTGTATTTTAAAAATTCTTTTTAGCTCTTGTAATACATCTTTTTTGTTGATTTTTTCGCGTACTTTCTTCGTATCACTAGCACTATCTCTTTTTGTCTTTTCTTAGTTATTCATTAATTATTATATTTTAGTTAATTATTATTTGTTTATTGAATTATTTAAATTAATGTATGTGATATAACATGTTTCACAATAATGTATATATTTAATTTTAACGTTTGTAATGTATTAATGTATCTTAATATATTAATTATTACTCGGAAAAATACGGTTTTAAATTAGATATGTGAAATTTTCCTCTTTCTTTTTTAGTTTTATTATTGTATAATAAATACGTATCCGTGTTAGTTATTTCTTTCACTGCGTATGGTCCTTCGTACACATTAAAGAATTTCGCTATTTTATTATCGAATGCGTCTGAGATATTTAATGTTTTGACTAATACTAAGTCGCCGATATTGAACGTATAATGCGTTTTATTCGCGTTCTTTCTATCGGCGCGTCTTTTAATCTTGCTGTGCATTTTTTCGCGTGCTAAGAAGATTTTTCTTCCGAAAGGAGTGGTATTTTAATGCACTTTTCCCAAAAACGTGTAGGCGTGATATTCAAATGCAACTCGATGGGCGTGTATCCGGTTGTATCATGGAGCGTTTCATTTATGATATGTTCGATTGTTTTAACGTATCACGCCCATCCGCTATGCTTATTTTTTACAAATGTACGGAAAAATCTTCCAAGTTCGCGGTGCATGCGCTCGATCGCGTTGCTTTGCGAATGGCGGATGGAAGAGTATATTGACTTTACGCCTTCTTTTTCTAGCTTTTTTAGCCATTTTTTCGACGTAAACTGTGTGCCGTGATCGGATATAATCGATTTCGGTTTTCTGTAATTTTTTACATAGTCATTAAAGATTTTGAGAATTACTATCGCAGTATTCGCTCGTTTGATCGGGTACAAAATTACTAATTTAGAGAATGCATCTGCTGTTCTCAATATATGTTTCACGCCACTCGTAGACGTGGGTAACGGTCCGTAAGAATCTATAGATAATAGATCGCTTGGTTTATCAATCAACATTGGTTGCGTCAGCTCATTATATTTCTTTGTTAAATATTTTGTCTTTTGACACGTATCACACGTGTGCAATATCTGAATTATAATTTTTCTTAATTTAGGAGCATAAAAGTATTCAAAAATCATCGTGTATATTTTTCTTGCTCCTACGTGAATTTCATGTGACTCTATTATCAATTGGTTAATCATTGATTTTGGCAATACTATTTTAAATCTCTTTGACGTTATCTTACATAGTAATTTTTCGTGTAACGCGTATAATTTTTTCATATTATAGTCGTTTGAGTTTATTTTACTAATAATATGAGCGATAATTGAATCCTCTTTTTGTAAGTTTTCAAGATTTTTAAATTTGTTTTTTAAATCGCGGCTTGGGCTTTGCTCATGTAACGCGGCGATTATTATTTCCGATTTATTTTTTGCGTTACCGTAGTTTTCGCTGTAGGCACGACTTAGGTAGTCGGCTACAGCGTTCTTCTTTCCGGGTAAATATTCCGGACTTATATTATAATCTTCTATAGCTAAATTCCAACGCCGCAATCGTGCGTTGTTGAATGTGCAATTTCTTAAGAAGGTGAGTGCTTCATGATCTGTACGCACGATGATTTTAGACGCGCCTTTTAAATACGTGTCCAGTCTATTCAATGCCCATACGATCGCGAGCATTTCTTTTTCCGTCGTAAAATAGGAGCTTTCGCTTCCTTTTAAGGTACGGCTGATAAACGTAATTATCACATCCTCGCTTTGATCATCGAGTTGTGATAGGACTGCAGCTATTGCAAGATTTCTTAAGAAGGTGAGTGCTTCATGATCTGTACGCACGATGATTTTAGACACGCCTTTTAAATACGTGTCCAGTCTATTCAATGCCCATATGATCGCGAGCATTTCTTTTTCCGTCGTAAAATAGGAGCTTTCGCTTCCTTTTAAGGTACGGCTGATAAACGTAATTATCACTTCCTCGCTTTGATCATCGAGTTGTGATAGGACTACAGCTATTGCAAGATCGCTTGCATCTGTAGTTAAAATATAAGCTTTTTTAGGGTCTGCAAATTTTAAAATTATATTTCTGTCAAAAAGGTCTTTTATATCGTCGAACGCTTTTTGATGCTCTACGGTCCATTCGTATTTTACGCCTTTTTTAAGCAAGTTTACTAACGGGATCGTGTGTTAATAAAAATTAACGAAACCGAGAAAAACTTTTAGCTCTTTAATATTTCTTGGTATTTTAAAGTTTTTAATAGTATTTATTTTATCTGGCTCGGGTTTTAAATCATCGGCCGATATTATATGTCCAAGGAAATGGACTTCGCTCTGCGCGAAATTTATTCTTAAATTGTGTTTCGATAGTCTTCCGAATAATTTATGTAGGTGCATTAAATACATTTCAAACGTATCAAATATTACAAAAAGATCATCTACAAATGACAATAAAAAATCGTTAAAGTCGTGGATAGCTTCGTCTAGACCGCGTATTAACGCTGCGCTGCTTGTTTTTAAGTCAAATGCGACTAGATTGTACTCGTATATGCGATTATCACACTTGAATGCAGTGTATTTTCTGCTTTTTTCGGCGAGCGGTATCTGCCAAAAACTCATCGTTAAATCTAGTGTAGACATGAATTTTTTATTTTTACATTGATTAATTTATCATTTAGTTTACGCTAGTTTTAGAACATTAGTTTAGAATCATCTTTCTTTTTCACAATTACTACCGGATTTATGTAAGGACTCGAGGAACGTCTTATTATTCCAAGATTTAACATTTTATCAATTTCTTTTTTAATTTTGTCTCTATACGATAAAGGAATCGGATAAGGTTTGCAATAAAAGGATAATTCGTCTTTTAACGTTAGTGTGTATTCATAATTTGTTAATAGACCCGGGCGTTTTTCAAACACGATTTTATATTTATTGATGAGATTACTTAATTCTTGCTTTTGCAATTGATTTAAGTTTTTATTTGTATGTATTTTCTCGACGATTTCTTTATGTGAAATATCGTACGAGTAATCATATAATTTTTCGGTTAAATGCTTTTTGTAAAAGTCATCACCGTAATCGACGCACTGCTCGTTTTTGAGGTCTTCGTGCATGGCGATTTGCATAGAGGAATACTCTTTTGAGCTCATCCCTAAGCCTATAAACGAGATTATTTCATCTTCTTCATCAATTGTTAAATTTATTCTGTTATCCCGCGTGTCTATCAACATTTTTAATGCTTTCTGCGTATCGAACCCGATTATACAATCTTTGATTAGTTTTGGAACTACGATAAAAATTAACGTAGTTTCTAAACCTTCGAACTTCGTTCTGAGAGAGACTTGAAATTTTAGACGCGTAGATTTCGCGCCGGTTGCGCCTTTAATGATTTTCCCGCTAAACCGGTAGTTTTGGTCGCGTCTTAAATTTATCAATATTGGCGAAGTATAATTCTTCCGATATGCACGTGATCTCGCTACCAGTGTCTACTAAAGGTTTAATCTTAATATTTTCTATGTAAATAATTATTTCCGGACACCTTATCGTTTTAATATTCGCGCCTTGCGGTTCTATGTCGTACAGTAATTCTTCACGCGGATCCTCGAGTATAGAAGCTATTTTAAATTTTCTCTTTTCTATATTTCGGCGCGTCTTGACTCTACTATTCACGATGCTTTTTAGTTTTCCGACGGATCATCTATACATAACAATAATCGATCGAGCTCGTCTTGCTCAGCTTGCTCTTTTTGGCTAATAGCGTTAACGCTTTTTTCTTTGAATTTTTTTGCTTGATCCTTATTATTATCTTGATTATGCGAATTTCTTTTTTCTTCTAATCGACTCGCAGACGCGCTACGAGGTCCAGTGAATTTTGAATTACGCGACGCTCTTGTTTGCGAGCTTTGAATCGCGTTCACGTTTTTGTTGGTCCAGCTATTATTTATTTGTTCATATTGTTTATTATAGTATATATTTTGGGGATTCTGCCCCCCCCCCCCCTTTGCGAATTCTGTACTTCGCGCTTGAAACGGATTCGCGTACGCGTTTTTATTCGCAGGGAATCTATCTAATTTTTTACTCATTTACATCGTCGTAATCGTAATCAGCGAGGATTTTAAACAAATTATTTTTGTCTTTGACTTGCTGTCCAATGAGCGCGTGCCTTATTTCTTTGTCAAAATGATCGCAGACTTTTTGAACGAATTCGGCTTCGGTATATCCTAGCTCGAGTTCTTTCGCCAAACCAAAAACGTATGTCGCGTAGTTAACGCGATTGAATTTCCCGTTTGGACGGTATTCACCGAATTCTACTCGGCGTTTAGCCGTTCGCTGCACGGCCGCGTTCCAATAGCGTCCCTTAAATCTTTTGCAAAAATCTTGATAGTTTTCGGTATCATCTTGCTGGAGATACCACCATTCCTAGGCGGAATCTTCCAGCGCTTGCGAAATGATACATTTTAAATCCGCGCTACTCGGCTTCATAAGCGCGACGTACTTGTCAAGTTCCGATAGAAATTTCATTGGTCTTTCCGTTTCTAAACCTTTGAATTTTGGTAACGAGAACTTTATTTGTCTATTTAATGCTCTGTTAAGCTGTCCCGACGCATTAACAGGCGTTGATTCTATTATTTCGCGAATCTCATCTATTTCGCTCTTGTTTTTATCGGCGGCGCTATCGATTTGGCCTAAGCAGTATTGCTTAAGTGCCTGTAAATCGTCGCCGTTTACTACCGTATTTAATAGCTCGTTGAATTTTTGTGTTAATCCTGCGTTAACTGCGTTTAATTCTTGATTTTCGTGTTCGACCGCTGCGATTTTTTCAGTTAAACTTTTCTCCATTTGTTCGAATTTTACTGATAAATGATCTATACGATCGATTAAATCGCGACGAACCGTTTCCACTTGGGGAATACGCGTTGGCGGGAATTCGCAAGCGTTTTGCAAGCTCACTAAACGCCCCGAAATATACGTTTGTTCATCTGCAAGTGTTTTAAGTTCGTCTGTAACCGCTTGCTCCCATTCGAGACGCTTTTTCTTGACTGCGGTCAGATTTTCTTCCTCTGTACTAGCCTCTAATTCGGCCATGAAACTAATTGATCTGCGCGTACTGCTAGCCATTTTTAACTATTTTTTATATGCGTGTGTTTAGATTTTAATTGATTAATTGAGCCACATGAAATTTCATAGACTGGTAACAAGATATTTAAGCTATTGAGAGGCGACTCATTTTCTTAGTCATACTCTCAATTGCTCTTTCGAACAAGAATACTCTTATTTTAATTTGCGCGTTTTCCACTCGGTTTTCTTTCTCTATACGAATGAGCTCATTATGCATATGCTTGCATTTTTTTTCAACACTCTTATTTTTATATGTTAAGTTTTCTGTTGCCGCTTCTAATTCTTTGATTTTATTTGCTTGTTTATTAATGATTTTTTATAATATAATAATGTGCTGACGTGTACCGTCGATTTGCTCTTGCGCGAAATTTTGGTTTTCAACAACAGTATTTACATTGGTATCAAGATCCGCGAGACGCGTATAAGTGTGGCTTTCAAGCAGTCCGCTTTGATATGTCGGAATCATAATGGATTTTCTTAAATTCTAGAGCTTATTCTATAATTATTACTATAATAAATAATCGCGATTCTATTTACAAGTCTTTTAGTCGAGTCCCTGTTCGGGCGCCAATTTATTTATGTGACTGGCACACGAGCTGCGCTTTGCGCCTCTGTTCGCGCTACGTGTCTACATAAATTTTATTAATTTAGAGTTCGGACTCGAAAAGTCGCTTGTAATATCGTGTAGGGCTTTTCGCGTGAATCGCGGTTTAGTTTAAGTTTTTGTAGCTAAAAAATGCTGCTGATATTGAAAATAAGTATATTTTATTTACTCTTACCTGACTCGCAACGGTAGACTATGCAGCCACGTAATGGACTGCATAATGTCCCAGAGCCTTGTTTGATATTTTTCAAATATTTCGTTTTTGATAATCTTAATCACTAGGGAGACTACACGGCCGCGCACTGGACGATATAACCATCACGGATTATTAGATTATTTTTGTGTCTTTACTTCTTTTTTAGAATTTGGTGGACTATGCAGTCACATAATGGGCTGCATAATCGTCGGTTCAGGAAAGTAGATGTATTTTGTTTACTTTTACTCGACTCGCAACGGTAGACTATACAGCCACTCAATGGACTGCATAATCATCACGGATTATTAGATTATTATAATAATTTTAATTATTCCAGCGTTTGGAAAACTATACAGCCACGTAGTAGACTGCACAATCACCAGACAAGAAAAGAAGATATATATTTTACTTTTACTTGACTCGCAACGGTAGATTATACAGCCACGCACTGGACTGTATAATCTCCAAGAGTCGTATTTAATTTATTTATAATCTTAATCACTAGGAAAACTACACAGCCACGCAATGGACTGCGTAATCATCATGGATTATTAGATTATTTCGAAGATTCTATTTTAATTATTCCAGCGTTTGAAAGACTATACAGCCACGTAATGGGCTGCACAATCACCATCCGCTACAAGTATGAGATATATTAAATGAGTGAACTCCTTTATAAATCAGAATAATAATTTATTTAGCTCAAGAAAAGCTCTCAGGTACCCCGAGGGAGTTTTAAGCTCCAGGAGCTGGCGAGCGAATGACATTTCTGTGGCGACGCAGCGCCTTTTATACTCGCCTCGAGTCAGGAAAAGGGTTATCCCCTCCGTGAGGAGCTTTTTCCTCCTCCACGCCGTTACACTTTCGGTGGGGCGCGCTTGCCCAAGCTCGGGCTTTGTCGTCGGTTTACATATATACAGGTTTCTCCGTGGCGCGTTGCGCTCGCATTTACGGCGCTTTCTATATACAAAATAAAAATACATAACAAAAAAAAGAAGATTTTTAGATCAAATGAATATTACCAGTGTATGGGCATACCTTATTTCTGATACGTTGTCATTTAAATAATTATACATTTGGTCGGGAGTCAAAATTGTGATACCTTGCAATGAAGCTTTTCTTGCGGTACGTTTTGCTACTGTCCCAATTCCATCACAGGCACTCTTACCATGAGATGTAGCAAAAAAATTGTACGATGTAATTTTTATTCCAAAATCTTGTTGATGGTGACATAAATTAACAATGTGGTTCCTGAAAAAATATACAAAATGATAAATTTCATATTCAGTTTATGGATTTTAAAATTTCTGATTGAGAAAATAGAATTCGAAAAGAATAATATATTTTCTGAAGTAAATGGAGGATTATGTTAATAGTATTAAAATATTTTTTTAAATATTTTTTTATGAATATATATCTTTGTTCGTTTATGGAATAAAAATTTATTGAAAAAGTGTGAAGTAAAGGAATAAAAAAGATATAATTATTCAGTCCGGTTTTACTTGTTTTTGAATTGTGTTGGTGCTCCATCGGAGAAATAAATGAGACTTTTTATCCAGTGATATTTGCTTTTAATTTCATCAAGTACTACTTCTTCGAACGTATGTACAGAATACGCTTGATGCTTCGTACTATCTGAAATAACGCAAAAACTTGCAACCTTTACTTCATTATGTGTTTGAACTTTGTAGTAGAAGGCTACGGTAAATGATGAAGCATGAACGTTATTGAAATAAAATCCCTGGGTAGAGTTTTGATAGATGAATACATAATTTTCTGCAAAATCTATGACTATTAGTCCAGTATCATTCTCCAAATTTTTTCTAAAGTATCTTTCTGTTTGCTTGAAATAAAATGATGCTCAGTTATAGCCCATATATCATTACATATACTACTAAGAAACTCATCAAAAGGCGTCTCAAAATCTTGAAGAATCACCCTAGTGCTTGATGAGCTTTCTGAGTTTATTTTAGATATAGGTGTGGATGTCCAATTGCTGTATTTTATGCAAGTACTATTTTCAGTGTCAGTATTAGATAAAAATGTACTGGCTGCTCATTGACTACATTTATGTAACATAAAATTTTTATTTTCCATGGAGCATACTCCTGCTTCAATTACTTCTTTGTAATTTTTTTTTAAATCCATAGATGCCAGTTTTAATTTAATATTCTGATGAGTAGAACATACGCATATGTTGTGGGTTCCGGGGTCTCCAACAAAACGCATTCTTTAGGTCTTAGTTGAGAGAAAAATGGCAAGCAGGGAGCTACGTCGTAACTGGTATCCTTTATCCAATTTTGATGTAATTCTTTTAGATCATATATCATTATTCTTTTCTGTACTGAAGTTGAAAGTTCACCAGGAACTTTTACTTTTCCTTTACTCCGCTACACAAATACTGTTCCAGTTATCCAAATAATATTTCACAATGTTTTCTTTAACATCAGGTAAAATAAGAAAGTAATTTTTTCGTGAACGCCTGTCTAAAATTTCTGAAAAATATTCAGATTAAAAAAATTATGTTTTTAATATAAACCGTTATACAGTTTTTAACTCAATTATTGTTTAACTTTTTTACGATGTTTACACTTCTCTTATAAACATATTTAAAAATACATGTAGTGATACATCAACATAAACAAAGTTGTAAATAAAAATATAATACAAAAATTGTCATTATATTATTATAAACAATAGTTTATAAAAATTATTCAATGTATTACTAGATCAGAGTCACGCTTCGCGATCAGTGACTACACAAGAAATATCGTGAAAAATTATGAAAAGCCAATGCCTTTTTATAGAGAAATATATAAACAATGTTCAAAAAAGCAGAGTTTATAAAATTAATAAATTTTTTTTTCACTACGAGAAGAGATTGTAAATTTTTTCTGAATATCTGAAATCATACTTTTAAATCAAATATTTGCATTTTTTTCATCTTGCATTTTTTTCATATCTTCGAATTCTGGCAATCTGTCATCATAGACACTCTCAAATGCTTCTCCAAACTTTTTTACGACATCTTGCATGATATCTATACCTTCTTTTGAAACTAAATTGTCATTCATCTTTTGTCGTTTAAAATGAGATATGTTAAAAATATCAAACATTGTTTCAAGTTGTCTTTTTTTTTTTGACTATTTGAGCAAAATTGTGATGGTGTACTTTTATCTGTTGACTCCGTAGTACTATAACTACAATTTTATTCATTTTCATCCGATAATACAATACAGTACATTAATTGGTTTTCATGCGATATAATGTCACCGTTTAATTTCTTATAACAGTTATTACAAACTTTTTGCCCTGGTATAATATTTACATTACACGTAATTTTACTACTTTTTGAAAAATCTGAACTAACTTCTCTTAAATTATCTACAATATTTTTTTATGCACATTCCATGGGTCAATGAATTTTTTTTTGGTACGAAGTATAATAGATTAAAAATCTTTTGTAGTGATCATTACAAATCGACTTATTATCTATGTTTTGTAATCCAGATACTCTTAAGTACAGAAGTGTTGTATCATTTACTGTAAGATTTCTCATTTCGTGTTGAAAATTTGTAGAGGAACATTCTGAATCATTTTTTAAAAATTGACAAACCCAGCAATTTCTTGCATCACCCATCCTGACGAAAACAATTATTATCTCTGGAAAATAAATTATCTTAAAAACTATGTGATGGAAAAATCTGAAATAAATGGAGTATGTAGAAAAAGGCTAAAATATATTAAAATTTTTCGTACACTCAAGATGCACTACTATTTATTACTGTTGCAAGTCTAAATTTTTAATATTATTTTTATAAAATACTTAAAAGAATTGTGTAGATTTTTCAGGTTGGTGTGTCATGTTAAAAGATACGAAAAACTGTATTTTTGTACTTATTTTCACCTTAACCCATTAACGCCCAGAGGACACAATTTTGAGAGTTAAGTTTGAATTGTTGCTGTGCAATATGTGCATTGCTAAAATATTTTAAAATCATTACCCTTTATGTTTTCGAGGGTGCTCTTTTCAATGGTGGTGGTTAAAATTTCCTAAAATCACTTTTAATCATGGAAAATTGGAAAATTACCAAAAAAAAAACAGAATTTTCGACTGCGATTTTTTGTTAAAACTAAAATTTCGATGCCTTATCGGTTCTGTATATGCCCAAAACCTATCTCAATCGTGGCCTCGAGGTCTGAATTTAAAAAAATAACGTTTAGCAAAATTTGAGAATTTTACGTTTAAAGAAAATGGCGGCCGAAGTGACGATTTTTTTTTTAAACTTTGTGAATTTTTTCTTCGAAAACTATATACTTTAGAGAAAATTTTCATAGAACAAAAGCGTCTTAAAATTGATCACAGAATACCCTCAAATTTTTTCAGAACGATTGGAAACAATTTTCAATTTTCGGAAAATCCGGAAAATCGAAAATTTGAAAAAAATTATAAAAAATTCTGAAAATGTTCAGAGATGTTTTTTGGGCTATTTTAAGACATTTTAGTTCTATGAAAATTTTCTCTTAAGTCTATAATTTCCATGATAAATGCATATTAAACTATTTTTTAATAATATTACATTTTTTCTTGCGGAATAGGAAAAACGTCTTTCAGCCATTTACGTAAGATAAATGTTGTCCGATTCTCACCGCGAGGAGGTAGGCGTTATCGAGAATCTCTATTTTTTTGTTTTTTTTTTTGTTTTTTGTTTTTTTTTTAATTTTTAAGTATTTTTTTACGTTTCTTTGTTTTTATGTAATTTTAGATTATTATTGATGATTTTTTCCAAAACACTGACTGCAGAAGTATAATTTACAACCCTCACAAAACTTATTACTTCTTACTTCACATTTTCCTCCGTTACAAAACTTTTTCGTCTTTTCGGTTTTTAAATTGTGATTTTTTTTGTTTCTTGATTTTACTAAATAATTTCGACTTACATCCAGAGCAAATTCCTTTGTCCCAATTTTTCTATTATCATTATTACATATGTTATACAAAACAGTGGCATTCGTTAAAGAAGATTGGATCAGCCGTATAAAAATAACCCATGTCCATTTTTTCGA